>JAPQRP010027109.1:0-15240 GCA_037367295.1 Apogon hyalosoma | reverse complement strand
GATGACCATGAAAAGATGACGAACTGCATTTTACACCAATTATTTACATGGATTGATAGGATTAGTGGATCAACAGGACAGTTTAGATCAGTAGATGGTTTTAGTTGCCAGTCACTGTTTGGGTCTTTATAAGTTAATCTATGAATTTAATTAATTTTTGAATTTTTTTTTTTTTTTTTTTTAACTTTTGTTTTTTGGATTTCTCCAACATAGTGAATATCATATGATCTTTAGCTGTGCAACACTTGTTCCAGATCTGACAAAAAACAAAAAAGGAATAATTATTTGAATTTGCCCTTTTCTCATTTAGACCATGGGTATCACATACAGTCCAATTTAACCTCAAAGCGGCTGTACCAGTAAAATAATAGCATCATAACTTATAAATAACTAGTGTGTTGGGGTTCTCGATTCTCTGATACAGTTCATTCCTTTACTTTCTTGGTAAATTCCACTGGCATTTTCAGTTGAATAACTTCTCAGCTGGTATGTCTGTTTCTGTGCATGAAATTTGACACCGTGGCAACATGGCCCTGTTGTTTATCTGTTGCTAGGTAACCCACTTCAATAATGATTTTATCATTCTGGGACATTAGTTATCGTACAGCTATTATATTCCAAAATTACTAATATATCCCTAAATATTGGTCCCATCAACTTGTCATTTCCGCTGATCTGTTCCTTGACCAAAAATACATGTGTGCCAAAGTGCAGCAGTCAGCTCTTTCCAGATTTTGTGTGCTGCCTGTGACATACAAACACACACACACACACACACACACACGCATACACAAAGACAGAGTCCACTTCTCTTTTATAATATAGGATGACAACTCCAAATTTTTCTTTGTTTTAGTGCAATAAAAGTTACATTTCAGTATGATAATGTTTATATTGATAACTATCCTTTCACAAAAATGTGAATAACCTGAACATCCATGTACAACCTAAAATGTCTTAAGGAAAATAAGTGCAATTTTAACAATATTATGCCTCAGCTTATTATTTACACGTGCATTACAGCTTACAGATCGTAGTGGATCTACAAAGACACAAAACATGTAACAGGCATCTGGAACAGAAAAATATACTATTTAACTTCATGATCAGAACAACTTGACTGTCAGTGTCGTCTGTATAATTGCATTGTGTAATTGCACTTTGCAAAATCATCCCGTGGGATGAATTGAACGCTTTGGAGATCCGGTTTTGAACTGTGGGCGTATGTCTCACACTCCTGATTTAGACTATGAAAACCTAATGTATTTAATATGTAAGTAAAGGCCATTATAGTTCACTGGCTACTGTCAGATTACTGCAAGACATATATGAGCAAAACCTCCATGCAAATATAACTGATATGTAACACTATTAGTTGCTCTATTGTCAAGTGTCATTAGTTTGTCTGCTGTGTGCAAATATTCAGGTTTCTCTTTCTGTGGGAATTCACTGAAAGAGCCATGTGATAGCACATAAAAACTGCGATAAATAAGGAAGTGGAACTGGGAAGAAGAAGAAGAAGAAGAAGAAGAAGCAATGTGGCCTACATACGGAGCAGTGTGATGGGCAAGGTGCATGTGATGCAAATCCATTAAAGTGTTTCTCGTCATGAGTTGGATCGACTCTTAATGAATATACGGTAAACGTTTTCAGATATTTCTTTTACTGTGAAGACCTGAGTCACCCATAATGAGTCACATGAGCTCTGCTTCTGTGTATTCGAGAGGTGTGTGTGTCTGTGTGTGTGTTTGCGATTTTGTTGACATGAATATGCCAACATGCACGTCAGACTGTGTGTTTATGAGTGTCTTCGTGAATAAGAGAAGCACATGGAAACACTTACTGTATTTCTGTCACCGCTGACCCCTCCCCTTCCTCACTACACACACACATACACACTCACTCTCTTTATGTGATCAATGAAGAGCACTGAAGAGCATATATGTGCCCATTGTACTGAATAATAGTCAGCATGAATAGCTTGAGGCAAAAAAACATAGAAAGAAGCATATCAACTTTACCATACAGCTCTACACATACAGTGTGTGCATGTATACACCATGTACAAACAGGCACGTATTTGTACAACAGGAACTTGCATTGTGTTTGACTATGCTTTCTGTTGTAGGAAACCAGTGGTGAAAAGAGCTCCGCTGCAGGGCTTTACGCAGGCCTATGAGTTAGTGTGAATGTGGAAGTGTTCATTTGTGCCCTTCATCCTCCAGGAGAGGGGGTGGAATCTGTGCATTTATCAGCTTTACTTTGACAGGCTCTGTTCTCTACCTGACTTTTACCCTGAAATCTTAGAGCGGGTGTAATCCTTCCCCGGAGCCTCCTCCTCCTCCTCTTCCTCTCTCTCTCCATCTAGTGTCATCAGGAGGGTAATATGAGGCATATGGCTGCTGATGACAGTCCCTAATCCTCACGCTGATAACTGATAGTTACCCGCGCACTTCTCATCCCCATCTCATCCTTATAGACGAAGAACAAGAAAGAGAAATGCAAGCATGTCGGCTGATACGCCGCTCAGCCTCAGCGTCCCTCCGCTCTCTGTCTCCCCCAGCTGAGAGTCATTATCTGAAATGACTGATGGGAGAGCAGCTGATGGACAAGACTGATATTAGTGTTTGTGCTGGTGAGTGAAACTTAGAAGCGATGCTGAATACTTTGTGTTTAAGGAGGAGAACCTGTTTTAGACTTTTGCACGGGATGCATGCATCCACTAACAAACTACTGTGCATCTTCAGACCTTGTGGAAAATACAGTCAAAGTCAGCTTTATTGTCAGTTTTGCCATATGTACATTGCATACAGAAACTGAAATAATAAAACTCTAAGGCCTCACAGTGCAAAAATGAACATAGTATAAAAAAATACAAAAAATAGAATAAAATGGAATATAACTATAAACAGCAGGGGGTTGAGGAGACAGTAAATAGACAATAAAGATTCCACAGTGACGTAACAGATGAGGTACTGGTAATAGATGAGTTATTGAGTTAAAGTGATAAAATGCGCAATATATAGCTAAAGTGACAAGTGGCTGGAGCAGATACAGTACATGATCTGAACTGTGATCCATTTGGAGATCACCTCTGAAGTTTGTTCTCCATATTTAAGGGTTTTCTATGTCAGATTTGTGCATCATTGTGTGTTTGAGGTAAGGTTTGTGAGTCAGCCTTGTGTTGGGAGCTAGACTGACATTAGCAGACTGCATATCTAGGCTAACAGTATATTGTGTTGCACATGGTTGCCGTGGTGGAACTATATGTCTCTGTACTTTATGGAAAATCTGGCCTCCGCATAGAAACCAGTGTAGTGTCCCTGTTATCATCAACTGAGACCAACATTTACTTTTTAATAGAATGAACATCACTTAACAGACTCCAATATAAACTTCACATAAGCACACAAGCAATCTTCTAAAGTATACCTTTAAAGCCTGCTAATTTGACAAGATATGTACATAAAAATTAAAGCCAAAATTTTAAGATTTATTTAATATTAGAGCTGATACCCAAAAAGTGAATTGATCCTTGTCAAGAGCATCAGAATTTGAGTCATGCTCTATCCTTCACAGGACCAAAACATGCACAGTACTTTATTATTAAATGCATCTCATATGAAACAGCCACACATTTGTAGTCGCTGAATTTACATTATTTATTTTTCCTGATAGAAGTCTGTCAGTCAAAACAATAAAACATGTACTAGTAGTGACATGATGTGGAATGGACTTATGGGAGTTTTTTCAACCTTAGCTAATGCTAATATATTTGAGGTGATACAAATAGAAAACATGTTAACAGAAAAGGTAATGGATTTATTGTGTGCTATGGAAGATTGGTGGATATTTTTTGTTGACATGACATTTATGTTTGAGTCTGCGTCGGGCTGAAGTTGATCATTTAACATTAGTAAACTCCATCACCAAGCTGTTAATGGTCTTGACCATCTACAACCGTGAGAACACCTACAATATGTGGAATTTGTGCAATCCTGTCCATACGCCACTTTTACGCAGAGATCCTGGAAAAAGGTGAGGTGGTGATCCCACCTTTTTTCCACCACTGACCGATTTCCACAGCCAAGCCAAAGGAGTAACAGAGGTGAGACAGGCTGGACTTTTACACAGTGGACCTGCGTTCCGGAATCAAAGGGGCGCAGTGAAGCGTATAGTGTGACATATAACTTGCGTGTCAGAAATACCCCGAGCATAACAATGTTGCTAACCTCTCCAGAGTCAGCCTGTCTTTCACTGTTCCACAAATGTTAGCATGGATAGAGTCCTCCGCCCGAAGTGACAACAGCTCGCATATCTTTGTGTCTCCCCAGTTCAACATCTTTCTGGTTGCGTCGATATGTTTGTTTACTGTCTACGGCCCATGCTCATTTTTAAATCCCCTTGGCGCAAGGGTTGCACACACAATATGTCATCAAAATGCCACCTTGGTTGTGGAGCAAGAGGTGTTCCTTTTACACAGGGTTCCAGAATTGTGATTCCACCTTTATCACCGCTCTGTTACTACCTCCAGAGGTGTTACAAAGCTGCATTAAAGGTGATCCACCATTTCGTTTACACACAGACGTTATTCTGGAATAATGGTGAAATATTCCCATAACAGAAGTGCTGTGTAAAAGGGACAATAGTCTGCAACACTAGATGCTGTCAGTTTAAAAATGCTGTCAGCTAATGTCAACAGAGGTCTGGGTCCTAAACACTGACTCCAACACAAACTTCACCTTAACACATAACACACACATAAGCAAGACCAAATCTTATATAGAGGGCATTTATATTTCATTCACAAAATGTTTAGTGATGTAAATCTACATTACACTGCATTATGACTCTTATGCCATGTCTACATGTAGCCGGGTATCTGGAAAACATGACAACTCTAGTTTAGGTTACTGAAAATGATTATTTCTGAAAACTCTGGCCAAAGTGGAAATTTTGGAAAACTCAGTTTTTGAACTTGCATGTGTACAGGGGGGAAATAGAGTTTTAGGGTCCCAAATATCACAGTATGCAACAAAAAATGCATCATCGTGTGTGTGACGTGTTGTATATCCTAACTCCATGATAGCACCCTACGTCGTATTCGTGCAGGTGAGTTTAGATGAAAATGATCTGATATGTACAATGTTATATTGAAAATGGAGATGGAGAAATATCTATTTCTATAAATACGTGTATATATGGTCTTGATTCACTCAGGGACTGAGGTGGTGAAACTCACACCCGGTCCACACAAATGGAGATATTTTGTAAAACAGATATTTTTTTCACTATGTCTGGGTGTCTCGTCTACACATCAAAGCTGTTTTATTTCACAAAAGCAGAGATTTAAAAATGTTTTTAAAAAGAGCATTTTGTGTGTCCATCTGCACACAAAAAATGAAGGGATTAGAAAACAATTGGATCTCACCCCAATTTGTGTTTGCCCATTGTTGCTTTGTGTAATGAATATGTGCCTGAAACATCAAATATAGGTCATATAGGCGTCTATGTCAGTGTGTGACCTGCAGCTTGAGGTCAACACAGATCCATTTGGTAGACGGAAACATGGTCTGGAATATGTTGAAGGATATAAAGAATTTATTTCGGAATCTCAAACCCTCACCTCAGCCTCTGCATCTGCTATGTTCACAATTATCTGCAGTAACCATAGTTTTAAGTGGACACAAAAAATAGACCGACTATGGTTGGACTGATTTGTACTCACTTTGCGTTGCAGTGTGGACAGATGTATTTGGTAAAACAAAGATCAGGTTTTTATATTAGAAAAACAGGGCAGGGCATGAATTACCTCCTCATAAAGTGAGTACACAAGTCAACTTAATATATAAAATAGACCTAGTTGTTTTTAAATATTTCACTATTAAATGCTATAGATTTAGTCTGTCCCGGTATTTTCATTTTTGCCACATTTTCCAACTTTACCTCTGGAGCCATTTCCCCATATCGATGAAAATGTAGAATAATAATTAGTTTGGTCAGTGAAGTAGTATCTTAAATGTAACCACATTTCAATTGTTCTCATAATCGTATATATTTTTCTTTGTTTATTAGGAAGCGTTCTTGAACAGCTACTCTTAAAAGTGCTTAAAATATGTTCTAGAGTATGGGGAGTGTTATTACACAGTTAACATGAGCTGGTTAATTTATGAGCAAAGCTGTTTTTTGTTTTTCTGGATGGAGATACCACCAGAGTGATATTCACTATGTACATATTCTATTGTGTGTACATACTTGTACAAACTGTACCAAAAAAACAAAACAAAACACAAGTACTTTATGGAGGCCTACTGGTTGTCAGTCACAGGAGTGGGTAAGCGTGGTCCATCCTCTCATTTAAAGCCTGCCACTCAACCAGCCCTGAAACCAGCCAGCCAGAGCTTTTTAAAGGGCCTGTGATTTGACAGAATCCCGTGGGGGGAGACGGGGGATTAGGATTAGCAGCTGTTTCCCCTCAAACACTGGAGAAGATACGCTATAGCTACACCAAGCTGATGGCAAATTAATAGATGAATAGAACATGCGTGCGTCGACTCAGATAATGAGCTAAAGCTCCCAGTTTCATAAATAGCGAGGAAGGTGTCCTTTTCTTGAACCCAACTGTGTAGATCTGCTGTCACACTCTCACTCAGAGGCAGGGAGTGAAGCAAAGGCATATTGTGGCCGTGAGAAAGGTTTAAAACATCATCACTTTAATCTGGGGAGCACAAAGCCAGCAACAGATTATGCTTCTGTCTCTCAAGCGACTCTGCTGCAGATCCGGTTTAGATGACCCTCGCTAACACCCTCAGAGACAGGGGCTTTTAACCCCAAACAAACACCGATAGTGACCAGCCATCAAATGGAAACACACAGCAAGAACGCACACACACACACACACACACACACACACGCACGCACACACATATATTATCCACATCTGTGGCATGGACTGGAGTCACTCACAGCATCCAAAATCACACTAACATACATGTATGCACACACAGTGGATATCCACAGATAAACACACCGGCTTATGTCAGTTCCACTAGCTTCCATTTCAGGCTATAAAGACACCAAAAACCCAAACTGTTGCGTAGCTAACAGGTTTTGAGACAAAAATGACACATTTGCCGGGGTGAAAAGACAGCACACAATGCGTCCATCTCTTAGGATGTCACACATACCACATAAAGTGAGGATGACACCACTGTTCTGCTGTCACAATTTACAGTAAAATAAAAGGCACTCAAGTCATGAAGAAGCTGGAAACTTCTCAGACAATGCCTTAACAGATGCTGAACTCCTGCGCTGTTGACCTTATGAACCTGCATTAGTTCAATCAAGGAGCTGAAGCACCCAAAGGCCATGCCGATTTTTGTTCCGTCTTCTTTGAAAGGGAGCACAAACCTCACAATTAGCTCTATGTGAAGTAATAACTAGTCTTCTCTTACATAAAAACCTCAGAAGGACATATTAAATGCAGAAAGAGCTCAGCCCTACTCCACTCTGCTGTTTCTTGCAAGTTTTCAAATATTTCACTTCACAAGACTGAAAACCTCTTAGAATTTACGGAATTTTCTTTTTCTTTTTAAAAAATGCTAGCACATTCATGTTTTATTACAATCATGAATTAGTTAAAGCTATCTACACTGAACTAGAACTTGACCTTTGCAAAGGAGAGAGACAGAGAGAAAAGGAAATGGAAGGAGGGAGAAAGCGAGAGAAATAGGATATAAAAGAAGAGTGAATTTGACAGCGGTTCGCCACAATACACTTGAGACCTGAAGGATGACTCAGAGAGGAGATGGTCATGTCAAAGAAAATTGCGAAAGCAAAAGATGGAGGAAGAAAGAGAGGGTTTTTTAAAGCACACGCCGCATTCTGATTGAACTTGAACCTTGATTCTGAACACGGGGAAAGAAATTATAACAATATTCTAAAAAGCTCAGTGAGTCTCTTGAACTTGTGAGCACGAGGTTTTTTATTTATTTATTTATTTTTAATTTTATTGATTTCATCTCTGTCATGACAAGTGTGTATTTTTTGCCCAGTATTTCAACAGGCCTCAAACTAATTGGTCTCTACCCAACCATTGCCACTTTAGCCATTTTTGTCTTTGCATACAGTAGATCTGGCTGATCTTTTCACACTTTACAATTGCAAAACTTAACCACTCAAACCGCATGGAAAATGTCCCCACACCCTTCAATAACGGTTGCATGAGTATGAGCTGCTGAATGTGTGTGTTTGTGCATGTGTAGTGTGTGTGTGTGTGTGTGTGTGTGTGTGAGAGAGAGAGAGAGAGAGAGAATGAGAGAGGGAGCACACCCTGATATTTCCTGTCTCCAAATAAAAACTGATGCTTTATGTGTGTGTGTGTCTGTGCGTGTGTGTGCATATCTAGACTTTTTTTTTCCTTTTTTTTTATGTGGGGGTGACATGATTAAAAAACCTGCAGTTGGTTTCTGTAGTGTAGATGTAAAACCACTGACATATTTAAACAGGACACACACGTGTATATACACCACCTGTTCAGTTGACACTTGCAGCAGGGTAGGATGATATTCCAGCAAGAGCTCAAGACAACATCAGATAAATCAAGAGAGGATATACCTTAAAGCCACTGAGTATTTTATTAAGCAACACACTGGGCCAGATTTAATCAGATTTAATAAAAAAAAAAAAAAAAAAAAAAAAAAAAAGCATGACATAATGGAAAGATGCACAGTATCGCCTTGCATCTTTGCTCGTACGTCCAGGTGCGGCGTCGAGGCTGTGAGCGTGCCTTTGCTGTGTCACATTAAACCTGGTATTGTGTTCTTTCTGAGTGATTTCAACCATGACAGAGACTTCCATCAGATAGAAAATGACAAAGTGTTGAGGTTTCATGCTGTTCACTTCCTCTGTGATTTTCTAGAGAGGGAGTCAGAAACAGAGGCCCTATCCTTACTTCAACACTCACCACTACCACAAATGAGTGTGATTCATCACTTCCTTCCTATTAAGCATGAATAGTGCAAGAGCAGAGGGTGTAAACCAAATGCTTCAGTTAGGGACACAGGTTCTCCACCCACTATGTGCATGCATGCAAAGGAGTTTGGTATCTATAGCATGAGTGTACAGTATGTATGTGTGTATGTGGGTGTGAGTGTGTGTTTGCATGCCAAAAACCTGTGTTTTACTCTTTGGCATACAAAATGCGTACATGTGGTAAGATGTAGCACAAGTCTTGCAGTTAGTTACCCTTTAGCATGAATTTGAAGCGGTTTTCTGTGTGTGTGTGTGTGTGTGTGTGTGTGTGTGTGTGTGTGTGCGTGTGTGCGTGTGTGCGTGTGTGTGAGGGTCTCTGTAAAGCCTCTGCTCTCGACCTCTGGTGCCATCTGCCAGTGACAGGGCAGAAATGCAAATCAGATGCAGTCAGATAATACACCACGCTCACTCCCTCCATTAGAGCAGCCTACAGAAATAAACTAGGTCAGACAGACCAGCAGCCAGCTGTGTGTGCGTGTGTGTGTAATAAGGCACATGCGCTTCTCTTTGTGTAGGGAGACAGCTATACATGTGTGTGTGTATGGGGGATGGGGTTTGAGTTAGCACTGAGGCTTCATAATATCCTTCATGTCTACTTGTGATGCTGCGTGCTGAACAAGTAACATATAGAGCTTGTTCAGTCAGCACTCCTTCAAAGATTTTAGACTGAGAAGGCACTTCGAGGCTGTGTGACATGGCAAAGGAGCTGGCTGACAAATAAAGGTTCTTATCTCAGGCTGAAATTAGACCACAGCCAGAGCGCAACTGATAGGGAGCGTATTAAACTCTCGAAAAAACGAACCACCCGGGAGGGTGATGCAACGCAGAGGCAACACTGGCGTAATGCAGACAGATGCGTCCTCCTCTCTCATATCGCTGCGATGCCTCTGAATTATGAATGAGGCCCTGTGCACCTCTACATTTCTTCTCTTCGTACTCACAATATACTGTTTGTTTTTGTTAATGCCACACAGTCAAACTACCATCGTGGCTGATGTTAGAGCTAAAAACTGTGAACACTCACAGAGTATTTTAAGGCTCTTCTTTGTCTGCAGGTGCTAACAGTGCACAAAGCACATGTAAACATCTTGTATCAAAGGTGCTGCATGATCAAAGACCATTTAGGATGCTGGGTGGTGCATGTATGGATACGGATTACCCAGTCACCGATACCATTTTCTGATGCAGCAACCTTTTGGGAAAATTCAGTATTTCATCCAGCAGTGACTAATCTCAGCCATGTGTTCACACAGAGGTGAAACCACTGTTACTGTTACTGTTGTCACCAGTGACCTAATGTTCACAGTTTATTTCCTAAAAAACACAGCACTACTTTCGTAAGCACCCTGTACAGCCTGTCACTCCAGCATCAACAAAAAAGGCTTGCTGCCAGATACAACACTTGCATGTCAAGAGTAATCGCTGCTTATTTTACTGCGTCCTCACACTATGGAATAAACAGAGCAATATGAGCCTGAATAATAAATGACTGCATGTCTTTTAGAATCATTTCAAACAAACTATTTTTAGTCTCTCAAACATTTCCTTCTCCAGCTAACTTTCTCTATTCTCTTTCTTCCTCCAACTGATCTCAGGGACAGATTGTAAATTCGGTCACAAGGGAGGGTCAATGATTCCCATTTCCTGCAGTTTGGTCCTATTTAACCAAATGACTCTCCACTCCCTCAATTCACTGATGTTATTCTGAGATCTCTGCAGAAACGTGTGTGTCTCTATTTTTTTTTAATGAACATGGATTAGAATGTGTGCATTGCGAGTGTGTGTGTACAATCCATTTAAATGTGCATGTGTGCACTGTGGCATGTGTCTGCAGGCATGCAAGCATGATGCGTGAAGACAAAAAGGTGAAATGAGATGAAAAGGTTAATACTTTCCGAACTGGTGGGTGGGAAGTGATAGCTCTGCACGCACACACACACACACGCACACGCACATGCAAGCCTGTGCTGTGTATGCGTGTGTGCGTGCAGGTTTTGTGCCTGATAGAATATTTCTGTGTGGGTGAACAGAAAAGTTAAATGTAAAATGTTATGTTCTCATGTGTATATCTTTTTTTTTTTTCACTGAAGTGTTTATGATAAAAGAAATTTGATTACTTATGTTTGTTGCAATCTTCAAGTCTTAACAGCAATTTGAATAAAAATGGGTGGAAGGTAAGACTGTAACCTATGGAACAGTTTAGGAGACTATGTGATGCAAATGCTGTCATTTGAGGTGTCACACATTGAGACCTTACAAAGGTTATAAGAGGTTTTAACATTACAAAAGAAGGGTGAACATGCCTGAATATTTTAACATGGCTAATTCTTTGTGTGCTATAACACTTGATACTACCATAGCCAAACTTTGTGTTGAGATGATGATATTAGGCAGGTATAACATTCACTATGCTCAATAACACGCTAGCATGTGCTAATTTGCCCAAAGTAAAGTTGAGCTGACATGATGGAAAGGGATTTGTTTTCATTTCTATCTAGTAAAGGTTCTAGATGAAAATACATTTCATTTACACATAATGACTATACTGTTTGTACAAAATGTTGTGCCAGTATTTCAAGTAGATGTTTAGCTATTGCATGTGTTTATTATCTAAGCATGGAGAGGTTTTGTGGCATAGAAAAAAGGTCAAAAAGGCCAACTGACAAAGTTATTTAAATTAATTCTCTCCCATAAATGCATGTGTACAACATTTCACAGCACATAATCCATAGCTGTTTAATAATATGTGACATTTCCGCATTAAAATATTTTAAAATGACTGTTTGTTACATATTTTGTTATATTTTTGTACCCAGATTATATAAAATTTTCTGACAGCAGTGTTTTTATTCAACATTTGGCCAGTTTCATTTGGTCCTCATATCACTTATATTAACATTAAACTTAAAGTGAGTGATAATCTATATTATAAAATGGGACATGGACTCGGTGTGTGTGTCTTGAGTAACACGCAAAATCCAGAAAGAGATAACTGCTGCAGTTTGGCATGTTTATGTATTTTTGGTCAAGAAAGAGACTAGCGAAAATGGCAAGTTGATAGGACCAATATTTTGGAAGATATTAGTAATTTTGGAATACAGTAGCCTTACAATCACGTTGCTATGCCCAGAATCATAGAATTGAGGTGGTTTACTTAGCAACAGATAAACAATAGGGCCACGTTGCCATGGTGTCAAATTTTATGTGCAGAAACAGACATGTCAGCTGAGAGGTTATTCAACTGAAAATGCCAGTGGAATTTACCAAGAAAGTACAGGAATGAACTGTATCAGAGAATCGTGAACGTGCTAGTGTAACCTTAATATTCAGCACGACATTTATATAAATAAAATGTTTCATACGCTCATCTACAAATGTGATGTGTGTCTGCGTCATGTCAAACGAATTTGCATCAGCAGTTGTGCTGAAAATAACTCCCATGATCCCACGCTGCATCTTGCTGACATCAAACCATAAATGGTCCAGAAATTTCCTGTATCTGTGTTTTGTGGTTTCACAGCATTTCCACCCTTTTGGAGACTAGCAGTAGCTCATTACCTGAGCATAAAACATGATAGTACTGTATTATTATTTTATTCACCCCTTTTTAATCTACTTTCATTCATCTATACTGTGGTACCTTGATGCCAGTGATGCATCTTACTATAATTATGTCAGTTATTTAATATTTTTGATCAAATTACATTAGAGATGCATGATTAATTAAATCACTAATGCAATCACAATCTCAGTCTATGCAATTATATAATTGCAAAGGGTGTAATTTAACGGTCTAGTGTGTGTTTAGTGATATTTAGGATTCACTGACACTGAACGTAGTTAAAAATAAAAAAAATACTACATAAACCTTGCTACATTATTGGTCTGGAATTTTTAGTATTTTGTATTGCAGTTTGTTTGCTTAAGTTGGAAAAAATTTGTTAAAAATATACATGATAACAAATGAGGTTTTACTTTTCTTTGCTTATTGCTAAGAGTGAGAGACCCTAGTTGTAGAAATGATATAGGCCTAGTGTGACTAACTCCACAATGATTGTCTTTATGAGTATTTTCCAAAAAATCTAAAGAAAATGAAAAGATTGTGCAGCTTTTATATCTGTGTGTTTTGTAGTTGGTATAGGAGCCTATAAGAACCACAGGCGTGAAACTGTATGTATATGCATGCACAAGGGAGCCACAGTAAGGACACAGAGAGGGGTCGTTGCGGAGGACAGGATGGTAAGAATGCCTTTCATACAACGCAGTGGACCCACTTTGAGGTCAGGGAGGACAGGTAAAGGACAGGACAGGCAGCACTGACATTAATATGGCCCAGCCTATAGGCTTAGCGTAGCCTCTCCCTGCTGCCGCTGTGTTCTGATTAAGTCCCTAACCGGATTTTTCCAATACCAATAGTCTCAATAAATCCATCTCCATGGGATACTCAACGGGCATTATTCTTGTCATTCTTTGGGGCTGGGGAAAGCGCTTCACAGTTTGGAACAAGACATCCAATCTGCACTTGTCTCCATTGTTTGGGCCACCAGACAGCCCACTACATGAATACTCCCAGCCAAATCCCCCCTTCATGTGTAGATGCAGGCTCCCTTGCCCACAGATATGCTCAGCTCTAATTAGGCAGACCACTGGACATGTTGCAGAGGAAATCTCGCAGCACAGACGTATTGTCTAGTGGCAGCATTTACAGATTTACCTCTTTTCATTTAGTCTGTGCATATGTGTGTAAGCTGGAGCTGAGAGAGCGAAAAGACGGAGATATTGTACTTGTTTTTTGAGCGTTTCAATGTATGGTACAAAACAGTAGTCAAAGAAATGAGTCTCTAAGTGTCCATGTGGCAACATGTTGCAGGGCCTTGCACAGTTCTCACACAGTTTCAGAGTATGCTTTAGTTCAACACAACTTGCTGAGTTTTCCCCTGAGACCTGCGTCATCAGCACTAAGGTTATTTCCTGTGGTTGAAAAGCTGCAAGACTCTTCCTGTTCTGTGTGTGAAGCGACATCATATTAGGTCTAGCCCACTAGTTCCAGGTTCTTTATACTGGACATAGGTTACAAGGCAGGCAAGCAGCAGGTAGCATTAGGTTATACAGGTTTCTGCCTCACTGACATTTTTTTAAGAAACAGTTCAACATTTTAAATATGCTCGTTTTCTTTCAGATTTGGAGCCTGTAAGTAGCTCTGTCAAATGCTAATGTGTCCAGTGGGCGTATGCATTGTGGTGGTTATAAAAACAGATAATGCCATGATACAGTGTTGTCTTTTGGGGGTAACTCTGACAAAGAAATGTATTAAGAATGTTACGCCACCATGTTTCTACAGTTGCTCAAAACGGGCTTCTTCTTTCTTCTGTTTTGTGATGGGTGGTATCCACTGTTAAGATACATTAACCCATAACGACCCAAACACCCACTGTCTACTAAAACCATCTACTGATGCAAACTGTTTAATACCTGTTGATCCACCGATCCTATCAATCCATGTAAATAATTGGTGTTAAATACAGTTTGTCATCTTTTCATGGTCATCAGATGTGACCCATTTGGACGTACAGAGGCTCCGTAATGAACGTGGAAACACCCTTATCTTCTGCACATTAATTCACCTGTAAAACCCATGGAGTTTAATAAATGACAGAGGATGGAGACACTTGGTTTATGTTCAGTTATTTATATCTTTGCTGAAAAAGTCACTTTTTCTTCAGTTTTCTCTATTTCTAATATAATAGTAAACTTTAGACCGTGCTTTTATGAACATCTATATGATCAGTTAATTAAATATAGGAAAATACCTGATTTTCTGCACTGGGTTTTTAGTGTTTTAAGTTATTTTATGTGTCTTACTTGTTTTTTATCTGATGTACTGTGTTTTTAATGACTGAGTGTGGTTTTCACCCACGCAGCAGGGTATCGTCATCAGTTTGTCATCCGTCTGTCCATCCGTCCGTATGTGCAAAAACTTTGGCCTGATAAGTCAGGCCACTGGGGGGGTAGTAGTGTGACTGGTAAGTCAGGCTGAGGGTTTTCAAGTGCGGTGCACATTATGGTTAACTGTGACTTACAGCCATGACAAAAGAGGAATTTCTGATTTCTGTTTTTACTTGGAACAGACAATAAAGCTATCTATCTATCTATCTATCTATCTATCTGTCTGTCTGTCTGTCTGTCTGTCTGTCTGTCTGTCTGTCT
>JAPQRP010027074.1:2010-15241 GCA_037367295.1 Apogon hyalosoma | reverse complement strand
CTCCCTCCGCAGAGCTCCATCTGAGTGCGTTCTCTAAACACTGGTTTGCTTTGCGCCTGTTGCTGTCCTTCCTTTTAATAGAGCGTGAACATGTGTGAGTTTGTGTTTCCCTGGGCTTCCTCAACAGCAGTGCTGGCCCTGTGAGCTGACAGCTGAAGTAAACAGCTCTTCGTGGCTTTCTCGGCCACCCTCCTCCTCGTTGTCGTCGTCGTCAGTGTTCAGGTCTATATAAGGTGGGCTCCTGTGCTGGGGATGATCCACTGGTTAATGGCTGCTGAGTGTAAACTAACATCAGATAAGACCCTAAATGCGAGACGCTTACAAGCTCATGCTCCTTTGGTTTGTTGAACATCGCAGCAGCTCTGTCTGCATTTGTAAAGGCTGCACTCCGTGCTTTTCACAGCATTTAGTCACTTTTACCTGGTGTTTTCAAAGCTGTGCATTATCATCAAAGACAAAAGTCTTATTCCACCTTTAGCTTAGTTGTTTTTACAGGGTTGGAATGATCACACATATTTATGGATCATTATATTTTACAACAGGGAAAGACAGGACAAATGTGCACAACCTTAAAAGACCCACAACAAACTGAAGTAAATGTGTTTAAGGGTTAAAGTCAGTTTTGAAACCTGTTAGAAAGCATGAGAAAATGAATACTTTGAATGTCATATTGTCTGAGCAAAAAGGTTAAAGGCAAAGACAGTTCTGGGCAGAAATCTTTGGCTAAAATTAGGCTTTTTGGTTCATTGAAGTTAGAACGCTCACACTTTTCTCTGTGTTTTTGTTCCACAGACAGTGTTAAGAGCTCTAAGGCCTGAAACGGCTGCTTTTCATCCAAATGTTGGTGAAGATCAGAGGATCACATGGTTTATGGCAGATATGTGCAGATGTCAATGTTGGAGAGGGGTTATATTTACTCTGCTGGAATCTTACATGTATTTTTAAGGGCTAATGCGTCCATTTTATACAATATATAAAATATATGTGGGACTTGAGTGACTAGTCTGTAGCACACACTTGACACTGGTTTTTATTAAGAATATTTATTCTGTTAATTTGCTTTGTACAATAATTAGTTGAGTTTAGTCTGAATGTGTCTGATTTCTATATTAATGTCATTATTATTGATAATTTGACCAGTGGTTAATGGGATTTGTTGAACTTTTTGGCCTTGCATGTGAATTTACATGTAGAAATTCCTTTTTCCAGTAGGGCAGCAGACTGTCTTCAGTCTTCAATAGGGCTGTTTTTAACATCTGTAAACTTATGTTTGCCTGGAAAAAAGCACTGTTTCCCTGTGTGACACTGTTTAGTGGCTGTAGTTCCTCAAAACACAGAGACGACTCAAGACAAATTGGATTGTCAGTTTTTCTACCAACAAGTGTATTTTTTTCCTAGTAAATCTATTCCTTTAACAGCTGCACTGACATTCACTTTTCAGTTGCTGGAGTTTGACATTGAGTGGTTTTACTTTAAAAGTATGCATTTGTACTGAAACTGGCACGGTCTTTGTGTTTTCCATGTAAAAGTTTGAATTAACACCCAGCAGCACCGATTTTCTCGCTGTTTCCACTGTGAAGGTTGTCATGACACCGCCTGACCTCCAGATGTCACTGTGGCGCTGCGGCCGTAAACTGTGACGCGACTCCGTATCTGAGCCCGTTCCACTCTACGGCGGCTGGACTCCAGTGTTTCAGGGTCCAATTAATGCAGGTAAGAGCTATAAAAATGACTATTGCGTGTGCGGCATGTGGAGGTGTTGCTCCGTCACTGACACTTGCTTTGACTTTGGCCGACAGAGGAAGGACTCCGAAGAAGAAAAGGCAGAAAGCTGCGGTTGTGCTGCTCAGGTTAGCTAGCAAAGATTAGCTAACAGCCGGTGCGCCCATTATCGGACAAATCTCGGCAATAAGTTTCTAAAATGTCTTAACATTCAGATAATTGAAGAAACGCTTACATGTCACTCACCAGGAGCATATATCATATTTCAGTCTGTTTCTGTGTTACTGTGAAGTGAAAAGTAGACATTTTTAATACACTTTGTAAGTCCGAAGTTCGAGCTAGTAGCCGCTAGCTCGTAGCATTGCTAACTCCTTGCCTGTAAGTTGCTCATTTTTGCTGTATTTTCCTCCAGTCCGTGATCATGAAGAGCTCCAAAGAGGCCGTGCAGTCTGCAGCCAGAGAGTTTATGCAGTTTGTCAACAGAGGAGTGTCTCCGTATCACGGTAAAGTGTGGAAAACTGGGTCATTTTTATTCTAACAGTACAAAGTGTCTTGACAGTTGAGGGTTCATGCTTGTTGAATATTAACACCTCACCTGGGGTGTGAAGGATTCAAGTGTCAAACCGAGTTCTTAAAGCTGATGCAGTCAGCAAATCACTCTTAATGTCTAAATCCATGAAACGGTTTCCAACACAGCTTTGAAATTTTAGACAGTCAGAGGTATAAAAAGCATTAAATAACATCAAGGGGTAAACTCGTACTTTTACCATAATTTAAAAAACACAGACTGAAATGGTACAAACGTGTATTAGTGCATGAGTTTATATTAGTATATGTGTAAACCATTTACAAAACATGTTAAATACTGACTCAAGAGGTTTTAGAAAAGACAAATGAGGAGCTAATGATTGATTCAGTGTCAAGGAGTAAAATGTCTCACATTTTCCACTCAATCCACAAATCATGTAACAGTTATACAGGTTAAGAAAGACCTAATATTCAGGACAAATCCTGTACATTTAACATTTTAAAAGAATTTAGCAGGTAAATTCTTGCATTGTGATGATCTGTGGCTCATTTTTCCTTCATATTAAACACCGTAGGAGTAATTTGGTATAAATGAGATGGTGAAAAATCACATGTTTTCTGAAGTAAGGTGGATTTAAGCATCATTTGTATGTGTTATGAACGATAAACGAAAGGTTTACGACTAATTTGGTGACTACAATGTCTATAGATACAGAAATAAGTCAACATTGCTCTCATACTTTTCCAAAAACCATGAAGATTAGATCAATAAATAAATGAATGTGTAAAGGTTTTTTTTGTTTTTTTTTTGATGTTCCCTTCACAACTAAACCACACTGTAAGAGCAGCTTGGATTTGTTCTGAAACTGTTTTATTTCAGATTCTGCTGAATAATATGTGTCTGAAAGTCGTATCTGCTGTACGGTGGATTTAAGCATCATTTGTATGTTTTGTAGAAGAAAAAGGCAGAGTTTCTGACTAATTGATTGAATGAAATGCCTGACATTGACAAAATAGAAGGGAAAAAATGAAGCGTAAAGCAGAAGGAATAGCTCAATAAGGACATTAATGCTTCCCTGTTATAATGTGTTTCCCACATAATTTAATTTTATAAAACACACTTGGATTTGTTCTGGATTCTACTGACAAACAGAAGACAATCTATGGACAGCAAACTGAATAATAGTGGATGTTTCTATAGTAATGTCCGTTGGTAACAGGAAAAAGGTGTAGCCTTAAAAAACACTGCATTATTGTCATTTTTTCATTTTTATTACACATTCTACTGACACCAGTGTAGCTGCCGATAAAGTTGAGTAACATATCTGTCTGTCTCTAGCATTTGGTTTGTAACGGCTCCGAGGATCTGTCAGTTTGATGTAGTTGGACGTGAACCTCATCATCCTTTTAATGACAGGACAAAGAAATGGCTGCGTCAGTGTTGAGAGGTGGTGTTGATTTACAGCCCACTTTGAACCTCAGATTAGATAGACTGTTCTGCAGACGTTCAAGAGATTCCATCACCTCACACACCTTTGCACCACGACCTCGAACATAAAGTTTACAATCTGGAAAACAATAAATACGACCTGTGTGTGTGTTACACGGCTCAGAAATAATGTTAGACTAGAAGTCTGTCACAGTCACAGACTCTTAAAACTGCACCTAAAAATATAAATACTGTTAGATTAATGACAGTAAAAGATGAGATGGATCCAGCAGTGAATGAAGTGACAGGATCTACTGCTGTTCTAAATAGATTTACATTAATATTCTGCTGTACTTTAGTCTTTATACTGCCTATTATTCTATTTTTTCCCTTTTTTTTTCTCTTTTTTTTTTAATTGCGTGGCATTTTAACCCATAAAGACCCAGTGCTACTTTTGGGTCAGTTCCTAGTTTTTTTCTCTATTTCATCTTTAAGTGATTTATCACCATTTATCATAATGTTATTCTCTGTAGTTTGCATTTTTTCAGTGAAAATCTGGTATTTTTGTAGATTTAGATGTTTATTGAAGCTCAGAATAAATTCAAAAGTTATATCAAAAGCAGACAAAACAGAAGAAAAAGTGACTTTTTGTGAATTTAATTAAGTTTGATAGTTTCTCTGAACTTAAATGTACAACCTTCAAAACCAAACAAATCTACACATTAAACCTGCAGTAAAGCTGTGACCCTTCATCAAGTGTCAAACTTCATTATTTTACTTATATTTGGGAGTAATAGTTAGAAATTGTCAGAAAAATACCTGTGCTTTTTCCTATGTATATTATCAACACTGGCAGGTTTTAACCCTGTTGTAGTGATTTCAAAATGGATTTAACCTTTTTTAAGAGATTCAGCACCATTTATTATAATATTATCCACTGAATTTAGCATTTTACTGTGAAAATCAGGCATTTTTATGTAGATGTTAGTTCATTAAAACTCAGAGTAAATTTAAAGGTTATTGTATCAAAATAGAGAAAAAGTGTCTTTTTCAGCCCCATCTCATTAACTGACCATAAACCCAGCATTTCCATCCACTGTCATTGACCCAGCTCCATGGCTTTATTATTTTTTTATTCAGTTTCACTCAGTTTGTGGCTTATTTTGTCCTTGTTGCTTATTATTTTTTGCAAGTTTTATGAATTTTGTTCATTTTATTAAACACTTTGGATGTTTTTGTTCATTTTCTTGCTTATTTTATTCTTTTTTTTCCTTCATGTCAGTCATCATTTTGCTTGTTTTTTATGTTATTTATTATTTTGTAAATTTTTTTGTTCATTTTATAACAATAGTAGCCTCTGAATGTCCAAATGAGTCATATCTGATGACCATGAAAAGATGAAGAACTGTATTTACACCAGTTATTTCCATGTATTGATAGGATTCGAGGATCAACAGGTATTAAACAGTTTAGATCAGTAGATGGTTTTAGTTTTGGAGGTTTAACAGAATAAATACAGGGTTCTAGATGTTATGAAACAATGAATTCATCCTCATTTTTCAAGTATTTTGCTAATTTTCACCTCGCTTTAGAAATATTTGTTCAATTTTATGCCATATTTCAAGATTTTTTGGTAAATTTTTTTCCTTATTTTTAAGTATTTTGCTCATTTTATTCTCATATACAAGTTTTTGTATATTTTATCCTACGAGTAATTGAAATGAAACTGCATTTTACACCAGTTATTCACATGTATTGTGGATATTTGGGTCTTTATGGGTTAAAAACAAGGTGAGAGAGAAACAGTATCTTGTTTGTGTGTGTGTGTCCTGTGCATGTAGTGAACTGACAATAAAGAATCTTTGATGGCAAAGAAAGTTCCTCTCAGCCTCTGAAAGGATCAGTAGAGTTGATTTCCCAGTCTGTTTTTGTGTTCTACAGGGTAAAGATGGTGAAAAACAGTCCTAAGCTTGAGCTCCGACGGATGGACTAACTTCTGTGCCATTTCTCTGCAGTGGTGGAAGAATGTAAGCGGCATCTGCTGGAGGCCGGATTCATCGAGCTGAAGGAGACGGACAAGTGGGACATCAAACCGTCCAGCAAGGTGGGACAGGATGAACCCCCCCAAACCTAAGGGGGACGTGGACGCACCTGCTGTCGCTGATGATTACAGGGTTTAGGGGGTTTGGACCGAGCCGAAACTCACAGGTGTACGTTGAAGATGAATTAGAGAAGTGTCAGATGAGCTCAGAAACAGGATGATTTTCTAGTAAAACATGGTTCTGGGCCTTTGGTGCGACTTTGCATGAGCAGTCAAAGTGTTGTCGGACACTGGAAAAAACATGTGAGGATGAGGATCACATGACGCAGGTGGGTTTGATTGGACGTGTGCAGTAAATGAACCTCATTCATGAACTCATACAGACCCAGAGCTACTTTGATGGCACTTCCCAGGGGAATTTTTTTCTTTATTTAATCTGTCTTTAGTCATTTGTCACCGTTTATATGATCCTCTGTTTCTTGGCCTTTTTTCAGTGTAAATCCTATATTTTCTGACTGATCATGTAGATGTTCATTAAAGCTCAGATTATAGTTGAGGGTTATTATATCAGAAACGTAGAAAACTGTAGAAAAAGTGACTTTTTCAGTAAAACTGCACATAAACCCAGTGTGTCCATCCACTGTCAATGATCCAACTCCATGGGTTTTACTCATCAATCAGTGTTTACATCCTTTTTTTTATTCATTTTGTTCATTCTATTGCTTATTTTTCTTATTTATTATATCACACGTATTCGCTTTTGTTGGTTTTATGTATTACTTTTTTGTTTTGGTTCATTTTCTTTCCTTTTTTTCTTTTGTTTTCCAAGTTCGTTCAGTTTGCGGCTTATTTGGTTAATGTTACTCATGTCATTGTTGATTTATTATGAATTTTTATTAATTTCATTCATCACTTTGGCTGTTTTTGTTGATCTTTTAGCTTATTTAATTCTTTTTTTTTTACTTTTGTTTAATTACTTTGTTCTTATATTTTCATGTTATTTAGAATTTTGTAAAGTTTTTATTCATTTTATCCACGGTCATTGATCCAGCTCCATGGGTTTTACTGGTGAGTCAATGTTGGAGAAGATGACGGTGTTTCCACGGTAACTGTGGAGCCTCTGAACGTCCAAATATGGTCATATCTGATGACCATGAAAAGATAAAGAACTGTATTTACACCAGTTATTGACATGTATTGATAAGGTTAGTGGATCAACAGTATTAAACAGTTTAGATCAGTAGACGGTTTAGGTTTTGGAGGGTTAACAGGTTCTGGATGGTATGAAATAATGAATTCATCCTCATTTTTCAAGTATTTTGCTTATTCTCACTTTAGAATGATTTATTCACTTTTATGCCATATTTCAATGTTTTTTGGTTAATTTTCCCCTTATTTTTCAAATATTGTGCTCATTTTATTCTCATTTGATAAGTTCTTGTACATTTTATCTTATGAATAATGAGGTAAAACGGCTTTATACACCAGTTATTTCCATACATCGATAGGATTAGTGGATCAACAGGTATGGAACGGTTTAGATGAGTAGGTTGAGTTAAAGGTGGATGTTTGGGTCTTTAAGGCTTAAGTCCTTTAACGTCTTTGTTGCGTATCTGGACCTGTTTATGTTCCTGTTGTTGGTGCTTTGCGCTAACACCTGTCCTCAGTTACTCTGCTAATATTCGTCAGACATTGAAGACTTCCCTCTTAACTCTTTTTTTTTTTTTTTTTTTACTATACAAACACAATCACTTCCCCTGACATGAATGTAGATCTGTGACAAAAGCACTCACCAGTTCCATGTCTGCTCTGTGGTCTGTGCAGTACTTTGTGACCAGGAACTTCTCCAGCCTCATTGCCTTCGCTGTGGGTGGACGTTACCTGCCTGGGAACGGCTTCTCCATGATCGGAGCCCACACAGACAGCCCCTGCCTCAGGGTGAGCGCCCGCCTTTCACCTTTCTACCTTCAGATGGAGACACCAGACTGGATGGGCTGAAGGATGCACCAAACCAGGGCTGTCAAATGTACCCACCATGAGGTCCAACCCTCCCATGAAATGCAAAAAGACACCGAAGACATTAACAATCAGTCATGTTAGTTCAGGTTCCACATTCAGACCAGTGGGATCTAAAGTGGATCAGAACCAGGACAATAAGAATGCAATCACCTACAAATAATGACGACTCTTAATTTTTCTTTTTTTTTTTTAGTTCGAAAAAGGAAGCTGACCTAAAAATGTGTATTTTTATAAACAGTTTTTTCATGAACAAGCTGAAATATCTTAATATAAACCAGTGTAATTGTACCAATATTCTGCCTGTTATTAAATGTTATATTATTTGTAGATCCACTGTGATCTGTACATTATAATGAACATGTGGAGATGATGAACTGAAGCAGAATATTGGTAAAATTACACAGATTTTTCATAAGACGTTTCAGGTTGTTCATGTTGTTGAACATTTTTTAAAGGATATTTGCAAATATAAATATATTCATCATGTAATTTTACTTTTTTCACTCCCAGAGAACAGTTTAGAGTTGACAGTATTTATTATTTTAGTTGAGATCGTATTGGGCTGAATGTGGAACCTGAACTAATACGAGTTTGTCATCCCTGCTCTAAACACCTGCATGAGGAAGGGTCAATCATGTCATTTTATTTTAAGGTGGATCAGATCCAACACTGAGGTTCTGAACTTGAGTATTTGTCCTGTTTTATGACACTGATACTTCGGTCAGGTTTATTTCCAGGAGTAAGTGCTGGTTATTTCTCCATCTTATCTTTTTTCACTCTGTTTGACAGAGATACTGTCTTAGCAGTATTATGGGAAATGATTAAAAAAAAAAGGCAAGAACTTCGAATGAGGAGTCATGAAGTTAATGAACAAATAAAGCTTCTTAAAAAAATGACCAAATTATTTACAACGGACAATACAGAGGAACAGAAAAACAAATCTACACTTTGTATAATATGTCTGTTCTTCAACTTGGTACATCTAGCACCACCCAGATATCATTTATCACTAGCATATATCATAAAGTTATCATGTGATATATCATGATCATATCATTATCATACTGTTATCATAACATTATCATATCTTGTCATTGTGTTATATATCATGATCATATATCATTAACATATGTCATATTGTCATGTATCATAATTATATATTATCATATATATCGACATAATATCATATGATACATAATAAAATTATATAGCATCATTATATATCATTCGCATATCATTATCATATAATATTCTCTATAATCTTCTATTATCATGATCATATATCATCTGATCTTATATAATCTTAAATGATCATATCATATACCTCGTGCATGTGGTCTTGGTTGTAAACGGTAGTCTGAAGTTGAAGGTCTTGTTGGAAGCAGACGTTCTCCTGTCTTTCTTCTATAAACTGACATGGAATGAGCTGCGGTGCAGAATAAAGGCCGTTGTGTCCTGAAATGTGCAGGTGAAGCCCAGGTCCAAGAGGACGAAGCAGGGCTGTCTGCAGGTCGGTGTGGAGTGTTACGGCGGCGGCATCTGGAACACATGGTTCGACCGCGACCTGACCGTGGCAGGACGTGTAATGGTCAAGGTATGAAGGCGTTTTAGGATCCTCTGATGTGGACTGGAGGGGGATTAGAAGAGCTTTCAGACTCAGATTTATGGTCATTCAGTCAGTGGGACATGAGAGAACCAAATACAGTCACCAAAGTTTGTGTGTTTGGAGCAGGAGAAAGATCGAAGCATCAAATATAACATGCAATATATAAAAGGGAAAGAGGACCAAATAAAACTACCATCAAATATACCAAAAGATGGTCAGATCAGGTGTTAATATGTAGAAAATGCAACCGTCTGCAGCACCGGTCCAGTTAAAGGGACGGTGCATGAGCAGCAGTAACCATGGAAGTCCATTTGTCTGCTGTGAATGTTTAGTCCACTTGCATTTCCCAGGGTTCCTAGTGTGCACACACTCCTACACAGACCCGCCTCCACACATGGCGTCATGTCCAGCTCCAGAGTCCACTTAAAAATCCCAAATGTAAAGGCTGGTTGGTCTACAGATGACACGCATGTGTGGAGAATAGTTCTGCAGCAGGGAGGAGGCGATAAGTATCAGCCATATGTGTCACTCCAACGTGAATGGAACACACCCGCATATATATACACTCATATATGTGACATTTAAGAACAGACGTGACTATCCACCATAAACCAGATGCACATGCCCCACAGTGGACTCACCAAGGCCTCCACCCTGCTTGTGTGTGTGCAGAGCGATGAGCGGCTGGTCCAGCGGCTGGTCCACGTGTCCAGGCCTCTGCTGCGGATCCCCCACCTGGCCATCCACCTGCAGAGGGACATCAACGACTCCTTCGGCCCCAACAAGGAGAACCACCTGTCAGTAAGAAAACCAAGGACACCCACCCATACTGGTGTGGAAACGGCCCAGGGCACCCACTCAGTGCACGGGCTTATTCCAAGAATTATCATTAGTAAACACTGTATGAGCACGTCACTTTAAGAACACAAGAATGTTTAAACACACTTTAATCGACATTATAATATTTGTCTAGTACAGGGCTGTCAAACTCATTTGAGTTCAGGTTCCATATTCAACCCAATATGATCTGAAGTGGGCCGCACCAGTAAAATAATAACACATTCATTCATTCATTTTCTGAACCCGCTTTATCCTCACTAGGGTCACAATAATATAGAAATAATATCAATTCCAAAGGTTTTATTTCTAACTTCTGTGTTTTAGAGTGAAAAAAGTAAAGTTATATTATGAAAGTGTTTATGTCTACAAACTATCCTTTACAAAATGTGAATAATATGAACAAATTAAAATTTACAAAGAAAAATATTCAGCCTCAGCTTCTCATTTACACATTTATTATAACAAACAGATCACAATGGATCTGCAAATACCGTATGTCCCAAAAAAATTACAATCGGACTTTCCGCATTGATAAATTTCAAAATAACTGAACAGTCTAAATGCTATTTCAGGGTATGAAACTGTAAGTTGTTATTTCCATCTTGCAGAAAACCCCATTTAATTTGGTTACCTTACCAACATTTGCAAAACTCAGAAATCTGCTTCCTTTTTGATGTCGTTCATTATTCATTTCATTTGTTGAAAATGAAAAGAAACAAGCAGTCACTTTTTCACAAAAGATGTTTTTGTGCGAGAACACGATGAACAACTTTGTATTTTTAAGTCGTGAACACAGTGGAAGGGCTTTCTGACATGTTTTACACAGATCCACATGTCTGCGTGACCGCTGAAGCAAATCCAATGGGCTTTTCTGCAAGATGGAGTAATAAGTGAGTTTCATGCCCTGAAATTGCATTTAGATTGATTCACTATTTTTAACGTTATCATTGCAGAAAGTCAGATGGTAATTTTTTGGGGGGACATATGGTACACAAAACATTTACTAACAGGTAGAATACTGTTAAAACTGCACCTACTGGTCTCAAGACATTTCAGGTTCATATGTGTTCAGGTTATTCACATTTTTTGTTAAAGGATAATTTGTAAATGTAAACATTTTCATGTCATTTTACTTTTTTTACACTAAAACAAAGAGGAACATTTGGATTTGTCATTATTTGTCAGTGATTATGATAGTAGTTTAGTGATCTGAGCCACTTGAGATTGAATTGGACCCTGAACTAAAATGGTAGTTCATCCCACGGGCCGGACTGGACCCTTTGGCAGGCTGGTTTTGGCCCACGGGCCGTATGTTTGACACCTGTGGTCTAGTACATATTGTGCAAATTGCCATATTATGTATGAATTAGTTTCATGCTACTTTTTTTATTATACTTGAATGGAGCAGCTGTCATCGAGGTGCTTGTGCAGGTCTTCAGAGTCTTAATAAAGTCTGGAAAAAGTTTCTGTCACAGTTGAATTTTAGAGTCTGGTTGAAGGCACATAATCTGTAAGATAATAAATACATGAGGAAAACCTCTAAAAACCTGATCTGATTTGACTAAGCCGTCGATACTGAACGATTCTAGTCAAACCTGTTTGTGTGATATTCATGCACTTCTGTGATTTTCATATGTTTTGGAAACATTTCTGTCAGTAAAACATCATTTACTGTGAATTATACATTTATTAAAATGAATTTTTCTACAACACAACAGGTAAAGATAAATAAAGATACTTTATTGTCAATATACAGAAATTTATTGTACAATCTGTATAATGACAATAAAGTATCTTTGTCTGAACCAAAACAGTTGGAACACAAGCATAAAAGTTACATAAAGTCAAAGTCTGGGAAACCATAGGAGTTTTGAAAAAGTCTGGAAGTATTATTTGGATAAAGAGCGAACACCCTGTGTAACACCCAATAATTTCCACCTCTGGGATTGATACGTTTTGTGATTCTATTCAATCTGATGTATTCTGCTGACGTTGAAGAGATTGACTGATGTTTCAACTGTGTGCATTTGCAGCGTGCCCATCATCGCCACCATGGTCCAGGAGGAGCTGGAAACAGGCTCTGCTTCGTCTGGAGACGCCAGCTCTGCCACCAACACGGTACAAGCAGTGCTTTGACACATGTGCAACAGCCGTCTGATGGGCAGTGGTAGATCTGGAGGTTGGAGGTCTGGGATGGACCTTTGATGAGCTGCTAAAACATCATCATCCCAACATCACACCAGAGTTTTTTAACGTAACGTCACTCTACATGCAAATACACAAAGCACAAATGCACCTGGGAACGTAGAACTGCAACTAACCACCATTTCAAATAATCATCGACTTCTGTAATGACTAGTCAGATTATAAACTACAACAAAAAAACAAACTGTATTATTTATAATATATTTACTGCAGGAGTAAAAGGCATTTTCTTTCCTCTAACAAGAACATTTGGTGTCAATAATTAGAATGAATTAACAAAAATTCAATTCAATATCCAACAAATATTTATGCAGCAATATAATTTATGTTTTCCTTAAACAGAAGTGCATTTAGTGCAGAACAATTACAGTGTTTAACAAAGTCAGTTCAACGTTCATTCATTCATTTCAGATTGTATTTGTATCTTCATTGGTACAACGTCTACAAAGTTTGTTCACAGTTTTGACAAATTTAGATTTTTGAATTTTTGAAATATTCAACATTTGTCTTTCCTTCTACTGGTCCATATGTTGATGGTTTATAACATGTAAATTGTTATCAATATAGCTCCTATTGATCACTGATAGAAGTCATATATGGACTTTGATTTGGGTTCATGACCTTTGACCTTTGGTTGGATTCATTTCTAATTTGATATGTATCTTCCTTGGAACAATGTCTACAAAGTTTGTACACATTTTTGGTACATTTTATTTTTTAAGTTACTGAATTACTGAAGAATATTAAGGAAATAAATGCCAAAAAGGACAAAAATGAAGCAAATAATGAAGGAACTTGAACAAAAAGCAAGCAAATAATTAAAGAAATTGAGGAAAATTAA
>JAPQRP010027028.1:0-15242 GCA_037367295.1 Apogon hyalosoma | reverse complement strand
CCCACCCCCTCTCTACCATCAAACAACCACATTCTACCTTGCTTGGATAGAAAAAGAGTACTTGATGTCTGTGACACTCATTTGTCAATTAGCAGGCCTCTTCCTGTGTTGACATACAGCAACTTGAAAGATAGAGTGCGGCCTGTGACGAATTAAGAAAGACAGATGAGTGAGGCATGAGCGGCAGAGTAATACTATAATGTTCTTTAGATATGAATATAAAATGACACAGCTGACAGGCTATACAAGGTTTTATTTCATTTCTCTGTGTACCAGGCCTCCCTACTTTGTCTTCTTTGTTCTCTTTTCATCAGACTACTTACATCTCATTTTGACAGCCGGGCGACATTTAGAGCACTTTCGTTTTAAAATGCGAGTTAGCATACTTGATTTGTCATTAAAATGCAAAACGCCTGCCATCACCAACATAGCCCGAGTGCACACAAGACCCCCTCAGACACACACAGTCATACATCTACAGTAAGAACACACACATTCAAAAAGGTACCGGAAGATCATGTATGATGTTAGAGTCCACCCCTCTACCACCCTCTCCTTCTTAATGGCAGGATGAATTTCAGCCGAGAAGGATGATGTCAGGAGTTCACCTGCTACATAAAATTCACAAGTATATCAAAGAGTAATGTGTGCATACATTGATTTTCTGATCATATATTTAGAGCTGGTGGATATTACTCTAGATTCACAGCCAAATGTGGAACACAATAAAGGGCTTTCTTCAAGGAGAACGGTACTTTACTAAAATCTTTAAGGACTTCACCACAGCTCAGCCATGTCAATAATGATGGAAAGCTGTTTTAGACTAAGATTTTTAAAAATGTTGCCCATTCAATGGGATACATGCAGAATTGATATTCCAATCTCCCACAGGCAGGGGAACCTTGCATAACTGAACACACTTATGACGACCAAATCCACCAATGAATCAACTCTATGTATCCACAGACTGGATCACTCACTGAATAAAGTATGAAGCTCATTGTTTACACACATCCATATTATGGTATCATCAAGTTTTCTTTAAACAACAACTCAACTGGTCAAAATAACACTGTGTCTTATAAACTTCACATGCTGATAGTTTACGTTACAGCTCTGTTAGCTAAGCTCTGTTTTACGCAGAGAACAGCCACAGGAAAACCAAGAATCACTCCTGTTCTCTGTACAGTTTGTGTTGTCAGTGGCTGAACTAAAAAGCTGGAATCGTCCAAACAAGGTTAGAGTTGTCACTGTTTAGTGTGAACCACAAATCAACAAACAGTGAACTTTGCAAAGATAATAACGTCATAATTTTATACCTTCATAAACCCCATAATTAAAGCCACCCATATAGTAGAAACAGTGTGGTTTCAGCATCAAACTCCATCCTTTTCATTTAGAGTTGACTCCAGTGTTGAAAACAACAACAATCCAGCTAGCTTTAATCACTTTCTTTCAGTCTTAGGCTACGTTCAGACTGCAGGCAAATGTGGGCGACATCCGATTTTTTTGCCCATATGTGACCTGTATCCGATCTGTTAAAGACAGTTTGAACAACACAAATCTGACCCAGGCCACTTTCATATGTGGTTCTAAATTATTTTGCAATGCAACTTCATTCTGACTCTTACGTCATTGAAATGTGACAAACGTCACAATTCTCCGTTCCAGTAGGAGGAGCAGCAGGAAAAACATATTTACTTCCATAAACACATTGCGGCTGTGCGTGGTCACGTATTACACCAGGACCTCTTTTGCACATGTGGGTCACTTCAGGGTCACATTCAGTTCATACTCAAAACTGATGGAAGTCGCATTTAATGCATAGTATGAGCAAGCACAGAAAAAAAAATCAGATTTCACAAAAAAATCTGAATTGTGCATGATCTACTGTCTGAACAAAAGTTGTTTCTTAGTGGTTCTCGTCCCATCTTGACACTTTCTGGAGCTATATAAGTGCGATGTATTATTATTATTATTATTATTATTAGGTCAGAAGCCCTGTGGTGATAGCTTTCTTGACCATGAGAGACCCAGAGTAACTCACTACTCCCTCTAGTGGTCACATAAATCTGTCGGGCCGTCGGTGTGAATATATTAAGTTCACATTTCATACATAAGTCATTTTTTAACATTTGGTAGTAGAAATACTACTTATAACCCATTTAAACCTATATGTCATGTTTCTAAACAAGACCCTCATAGTTTGTCAAGTGTGACAACAGATGGAGTATAAACTGAACCCAACTACAAAACTAGTTACAAATCTTGACTAAAAGGATTCTTCAAGCCAAAGTATGTAGCATGTACCTAAAAACAAAAAGCATACAGGCACATACAATAATATTTTTCCCAAATCATTCCATCTGACCTTCTGACAGTGTGTGGTTATATATGTACCGGCAAAGATTCTGCCTTTCTGCCTGCTTTTTTCTTTTTTTCCATTTCCCTCTTGTTTTTTCTGTGTTTGGGATGTTTCTGAAGTTTGTACTTCCATCCAATCAATAACAGCATCGTGCAATATGCATGGGCAGAACAATTTAGAGGAAGTAACTTTGGTTCATTCTGCTCTTCTGTCTTCCTGAACCACTCCAGAAACTTCATCTGACAAACAGACATGGTTGGTCAGATACTGTGAAAGGAGGAGGAGGAGGGGTGTGCTTCTGTTGCAGGTCTATTTCTTATAGAACATTCCTATAGAGTTATGTCATGGTGTGTGTTTTAGAGTACAACCACTGTGTAAAATCAGAGAGTACTGTTTATTTTATTATTAATTGTGTGGATTACTTTATGCTTTTTCTCACCATTGCTGCTCACACTCCCTTTCACTCTATTGCTCGCTTGACCACCATCCCCTCGGCCTCGTTCGATGAATAAGAGGAGAGAAGAAGTGTGAACAGTTTGTTTAGAAACACAAGTGACAAATGTTTCAGGTTAATCTGAGCGTGTTGAAAACACAGGCTTGACTACTATAAGGAAATATTTAACAGTTACAGCAAATTTTGACTCTACTCCCATGAAACACAATAGTAGAAGTCATTCACATTTAGAAAATTAGAGAAAATGAGGAATACTGGCATTGGATTTTCAGTAGCAGCTCATGGATTCAGTCAACCTTGTTACCCAGACTCTTGTATATGTGTATACAAGCTACATGAGCCCTATCTTTAATTAGCAATGAGCTATTTTAACGTTTTATGAAGCAACAAATCATTTTGGACTGTTTCACACTATCCTACCCAATTCACTGCAAACCAACATATCCACACTGAACAGATTAACATAAAAAGATATATGATTTATTATTGTATTGTTAGAGAATATACAGATCTTTGTGTTATTTCAGTTATCTTAAAGTTTAGCCCCATACTTTAATAAAATATAGACCTATTGCACATGAGGGCTGTGAAAATGCTACCCACCAACAGATTTTTTTTTTAACATACAGTATTTTATTTTCAATTTTACACAAGAGCACGAGCAAATATCACCTTTGTTTAGAGTGATACTGGATAAATATGCTAAAACGGATCAAAGTAAAACAGACAGAATGTAACTATGAGGTTATGTTTCATCTTCCACAAACATGATCACTGCACAGCTGTGATTTGTTTATCACAATGTCACGTCAAATTTCAGTGCAGAGGTATCACTGTTCATACAATGTTAGGACTCTTCTTCATGACTCATAGACATGTGAGCTCCTCAAGCCCCATGTGTCCATTGTGATAACACTATATGTAATAGATGCAGGCACCCATAGTGCACCCCAGACATGGAGGGAAGTCTTGTCAACACAGCACAAACCCACTCACTGCACTGTCTACACACCTGACCTGAAACAAAGTGGCCGACACAATAATATCCAAGCCTGTCCTAAGACAGAAATCTCCCTGTGAGCCATACTTTTCAACACATTGATGAGACAGGCTGACACTGTGGCACAGAGAGGGGAGGTGTGGGTGTGACAGGCTGCTACCATAATTTCATCCTGCCATTACCTGCCCAGACACTCACTGTTATGCTCACAGAGACAGATACACAAACACTGTATGCAAGCAAACACGCACAGGTATACACACCAACATAGACACGCATGCGAAAGGCATACGAGGCACACGCAAACACACAAGACTCAGTTAAAACGTGATGCAGAACCTCGCTTCTCATTGTGACTCATTGTCAGCTTGGTGGATGAGTGTTGTCAATTGAGCTGACAGAAATAAGCATATTAGCCACTACAAACTCTGGCAATGTCTCCTCCTTGATTTGAGTCAAGCAGCATGAAGAAGTGCATGATGCTGAAGGCAGACCACTGTCTTTCAGTGATATGTGCATCTGTTTACTTTTGGTTTGCTTCAGGTGACACCAAAATGAGGTCAGGGTGTCAATACACAAATGTCTCTACTATGTGACATGTAATGTAAAACAGGGCCTGAAAGGTGAAAAAAAAAAAAATTTTCTAGATTCCTGGAAGTTGGAGTTGGCATGCATATATAAATATGTAGTGCAGCAGCAGAGTGTGCTATCTAGAACCTAAAATAAAGAAAAATTTAACTCACCAGTGGATATTCTATAATTTCATGAAGTCATATTGTAATTACTGAAGATAATATTGCAATGGGTAAACTTGCTTCTTTATCAGGGTACAGGCAGATCACTGATCATTTGAAATGTATATTTTATCCAACTCAGGCGTATAAACGTAATAAAACGCTTTGATTTTGTGTTTTTACAGAGCCTCTCTCTATTCACTCTCACTGAATCCAAACTATGCCGCCAAGTAGAGGTAGACCAATAAATCAGCCAGCCGATATATTGATTATTTTTTTCCAATACCGTCCATCGGCCTTAATATTTTTTTTGGCAGCCGATATTTGATCAGTAGTAAAAATGTTATAAGATATTTGATCAGGCACTTGTGTGGGCAGCACTTGAAGTTCAATGTTAATGTTAAAAGAGTACTACGTGTATGTGTATTAATAATTTCATTTATATTGGTGCATAAAAATCTTAATTATCTGAGCGTTTCAATTGTATTTTATGCTCAATGTGCTTTGGAAAAAAAAAAAAGTCCTTAAATATCAGCCTCAAAAATCAGCTGTAGATATTGGCCATCAGCTGACCAATTTTTTTTAAATCGACCTTAGAAAAACCTATATCGGTTGACCTCTACTGCCCGACCTTTTATTTTTGTCCAGAGTTCCATTAATTTTATGCCAAGATCTTGTATTGATGAAAGGATAGTCAGGTCATGTAAAGTCTTCTCCAGCTCATCAGAAGACCTTCAGTTAGGTTCAGGTCTGGACTCTGCAGTGGCCAATCCATGAGTGAAACTGTCTGCTTATTGAACCACTCTTTCACTATTTGAGCCTGATAAATCCTGGCTTTGTCCTCTTTGGAAGAAAAAATGTATCAGTGAGAAATCTGGTCATTCAGTATATTCAGGTAGTAGGTCTGGGTTTTTGGACACATAACATTGCTTAAAGGGGTCATATTTTGCTAAACCCACTTTTATTAGTCTTTGGTTCGTATATTTGTGTATTTGGACCCTAATGGTTCATTAAGTTTGAATTTGAACCCTCCAGATGCTGCAAAGCTATCTTTATATGCATTCTGGCAAAAATCGAGTGGATTTCTACAACCTGTTTTAATTCCTTCTTAAATTGTTATGTCTATAACTAGTTATGTCATGACATTTGAACATATAAGGTCAAGACTTCCGACAAACATTTCTCCGAGTACGACATAACTGTTTGTCAGCAGCAGCGGCTGTAGTCGATACTGAAAATATGTCCAAACTTCGAGCCGATTACCTAAAATGTTCAGTTGTTGGTTGAACGGGACAAAGAAGCACAGCCAACAATGTGGAGGGGGTGGGGTGTGAAGTGCACTTGCATTTAAAGGGCCAGCGCTCAAAACCACCTTTCTGGTGTCATTCCTCAGAAATAGGGTTGAAGATGGACCTGTGGAGTTGAATTAATGAAGAATTCAGACCCAAGCAGAGCATTTACAGTTTATATAGACCACAGGGAAATGTTTGAAAATGTATAATTCCATTTAAAAAAGCAAAATATCACTCCTCTAAATCAACACCTGACCAACTGAAGCAACCCCAGATCATAACACTGCCCCCTCAGGCTTGTACTACAGGCATTAGGCATGATGGGTAATCACTGCTTCCAACTCTCTCCTCACCCTGATTTGCCCATTAATCTGGAACAGGATCAATCTGGATTCAGACCACATGATGTTTTCTCCATTGAAACAGTCCAATCTTTATGCTCTTTATCAAATTGATGCTTGTTTTAGAAATGAGAAGCTGCTCACCCACATCAGTTAGAATAATTATCCAATGGAAGGATCTTGCCTGTTTGCTTAGTTAAACTTTTTTGGGGCTGGGCAGTACATCGCCGCACATACACACTGGATCTTAAAATTGCACCCTTCTATGATTGTGCAGTTTATGAGGTACTTATAGAAATTTCATAACATACTATATGTCTGTACCTCAAATCATAAAATCTAAAACTGTACACACTAAAAATGTCAATCATGCTTTGTTTGGATTACAATGAAAATACTGTATATAACCTGTACTTGAACATATACAGCAGCATAAAAACTTCTGGAACTAAAAAGGAGACAGCAGCTTTTCATCACTGAGCTGTGAAACTGGGACTAGTGTCTAAAATGTGCATTCTTACAGGGATCAAACTGCCAGTGGGGGGTTGGCTATGCCTTAGCTAGCATATAACAATATAACATGTTGAGCTGCTTATTGAATTTCACAGCCTCACCCACCCATGACCTCTCAGCATTGTCACGTAAGCATCTACAGACGGACCAGGAAAAGACTTTATGAGAGACTGGAGGATATATATGTCTGGAGCATGTATGTAAAAGGCAGGCAGGTCACTGTTGTATCAAGACAGCGTACACTGATCATGCAAAGCCAAGAAAAGACACGTCTGAATCAATTTTAACACTTCTTTTGCTAGTTACCTTTATGAAACACAGAAAGTTTGAAAAGTAAGTTTCACAGTACACGTGCCTAAGTGAATGTAAGTTTTAGGGGGATGTTGTGGCCTACATACAGCTTTAGCGAACACACATGAACCATTTAAACATGCTGTCTGTATGAGAGAAATATAAAACACTATGTAACAGAGCATTTTCCCTGGCAGCAAAAAGCATCAATCAATATCCCACTGATACGGGCCCCGAATGATTCAAGCACCACTTCTTCGCTGCTTCTCTGTCCATAGCGCGCTTTGAAGTTTGGTAATGATATCTGACATCTGAGATTAACTGAAGTGAAAATTAATAATGAATTAGTAATATCTGGGTTATAAATATTTGATTCTAAACATCAAGTCCTTAATGTGACAGGTTCAAGGGCAAGAAACATAATGCCAGCCTTGATCTCCCTGAAACCAACACACATAAGGGTTGTTTCAGTCAGCTTTCATAAAGCTGTTTGTACAACAAGCAATGACTCCCACTGAGCTAAAGCTACAACATCTTCTACACAACCAGTACTATGAGTACCATGTAAATGTAGTATACCTGCAGGTTCTTATTAACACTGTCAAAGTATTACTACAATGGAAATAATAGGAAAAAAATTATTATAAGAGAAAACACTAAACACTACCAATTAATAACTACAGTGAGTTTCATAAAAATCTAAAAAAGATGGTACAGCCTACATACTGTTAACATTATTTTTCTTTATGTTACTTACTGTATGGACAGAAGTACTGGTACACACTGAATTAAATTGTTTCATTACTAACATGGGGCTGGGCTACAAAATGAAAACAGCGACTCAGTTCCCAAATGACTGCCCAATGAAAAAAAACTGGATAGCGAGAAACAAGGAATTTTTTGATCCCCTTTAAATTATGCATCATTTACACATGTGGAATTTGTCTATTTAATAAATAATTTTACAAATCTAGATAGCTGAAGTATCACTGTGAAAATACATATATATATATGACTACACACCTGAAAGTCAAAGAGCTGACATCATTATAACTGTGTCCACACGATCTGTTCCGAGCTGCTGAATATGTCTCTGCAGCTTCAACGTCACCAGACTGTATTGATTTCCACCTCTTTTAATACTGAAATGTGCCGAGGCGGCCATTGTTTTGGCGTTGGTGACGTATAACACATGCAATGATAGATGCAGTCCATTGAACTGTAGAACATAAAAATAGATGTTTGTTTACCATCTTTGCCTCAAACGGTGACTTTCTTGGTTAGTACAATTATTATTTCAAAAACCTCATATGTGTAAACAGTGGCACAACTCAAACAGGATACAGAAAGGATTTAACACCCTTGCTTAGCATTCCCATTTTTCCTGAGGTTGAGTTGTTTTGTTGAGATTTTATCCATATAGTGAAATAACTTTCAATGTATATTCAGTACCAATGAAATATAAACATATCCAGTTACATCTCCCCTTGCTTTTCCATCTTCCTCTGAAAATTATCAAATGAAAAAGGATAACAATAATAATAGCAATAATAATAATAATAATGATAATAAATCAGGGTTCCTACAGGTTTCGCTATTTAAATTTAAGACTTTTTTAAGACTACTTAGAACAGAACTGAATGCCTATTTCACAGCCATACTGGCAAAAATTTGTGATTCCTAGAATTTAGGAAAATGTATTTGTTTACTCCAACGCCTTAATTCCCACCATTCTAAGTCATTTCTCAGCGGGGGCTGCAAAGTTAGCAATAATTGATTCCTAATTTCAGAATAAATTGTCAGGTTGGAACAGGTGGAACTGAGGAGATAAACATACTTTCTTTGCAGCTTGAACATTTAACAGACACATATAAACACAATAAAGCCAACAAGTTTATGACAACATAACTTAAAACCTAAAATATTAAATCTAATACCTTTTAACCCTGCAAGACCCTGAATAATACTAATAATCATCATCATCATAATGGTTCACATACACATGGACAGTGCTTTTGCCACAACACTGCACTTGTAATAAGACAGGACACTGTGTGTAAGAGGAATTTTGCAAAGTGTCAAGTGTAAATCAGGTGACTGAGGCCTCACATCTCCAGCATAGACAGCTGCCTCAAGACGACAATTTTCAACAAAAACCACCCCTGTCTCTATAGAGACAGCTTCATGGCCTGACAATCATGAAAAGGGCTTCAGAAACAAAAGCACCTTAAAACCATCATCTCTTCCTTTTTACTTGCCAGATCAACTATGCTAGTCCTGCTGTTGAAATGGCAGCCCCCTCTGAAGCAGCTGCCACGAGGTGTTCCTTCATGTCCTGACACAGGAATCTTTTCTTCTACTTGCCCCTGAATTAGCATGTCACATTTATCGATCACGTCTTTTATCCTGCCCCAGCATGACACCGGCCCGGCTCTTACACTCATTCAGCTCTTTGATGTCCTGAAGACACTTTGACCACCTAAAGAATGAGGGTGCACATTCAATTGAACCTGATGTAAAGCTGCATGTGTGTTGGACACAGCCAGCCAGACAGAACAGATTAAAACGAGAATCGTGACTTGATTAATCAGATTCAAACTGAGTACTGAATGACATCCACCCCTACTATACTGTATACAGACAGACGTATCATTCATATCAAGAACTTTCCAGTTGGTTACAGGTGTCATCTCCTTACCTGAGCTGATTGAAGCTCAGATCCAGTCTTCTTGCAAACTGCCCATATGTTTCTCCAAGGAAGTCTGGAATTTCCTTACAGTCATGTCCGATGTAGGAAATCTTTGAGGATAAAAACACACAGAACTGTGAGAAGAGAGGCAAAAATATAATACCATGTACACCTCCAAGGGCTAACATACTATATACTTGTTCACATTTGTAAATTAGACCTGGTGATACAGCAATGGCAGCTAACTGGACATGGATATAACAGATCTGTTTTCTGCTGTAGATGCTTTCCAGAAGTTGTGGAGCGTAACTAAATTTATTTACTTAACTACAAATACAAACTTGATGCACTTGACTTAAATCCATTTTATGCAGCTTTTTATTTTCCCTCCACTGCAACTCAACTTTATTTATAAAGCGCTTTAAAAACAACAGTTGGCCAAAGTGCTGTACACAGACATAAAAACAACATTGTACACTGACTGTACAAACCAAAATATTGGGACACATGAGATTCATTTGTTTCATAAACTCAGAGACTGTGCTACAAAACAATAATGACAAATTTAATTATATACTATTATCCTGTGTTAATATTTCAATAGAAGTTTTTCTTTCATCTTTTGGGTTAATTTTGTTTAAACCATTATATACGCACATAAAATACTCTTTTTAATCATTGTAAGGGTTTGTGTCCCTTCTGTTTCTACCTGGCCCACATTCACAGACTTACTCAGAAATAGTTGAATTTTTGATTCCAAGTAGGATCCATCTTATGATGCCATATATTAATATTCTCCAACTATCTGAACCTCCAGATGCTGCTACAGCAGCAGCTGAACTCACCCCATTTTCCATCACCTTGCACCAGCAATATTTCCTAAAAATCACATCAAAGCTCTTATGCAGTTTGTCAACCTCTATATCATTCATGCATATCATACTTAAATAGTGTCTTTAATATGTATCCAGCTCCATATAATTAATGACCAAACATGACCTTTGACCTCTACTCATTTGAATATCATGTTAGAAAATACAGAAAAATCATTAGATTTGGCTTTTAAAATCTAAAATAACATTCTTGCCCGCCTTGTAGATTCTATTTCTTGAAATATGTTAAATACACTATATCTATACATAAAATATATCAAGCTTTAGAATCTACAAGGAGGGCAAGATGTTAAATTTTAAGGCAAACTAAGAAGGTTTAAAAATGATACATTACATGGAGAAGTGAATGTAACATCCCAACTGATCACCTAAACATGTCTTATTTACAAATGTTTGTTGTTCTTCTGATCATAAGTATTTGTTGCTTAATGGAACTCTTTTCCAGTTGAGTAAATCAAGTCACTATTAATTCAAAAGAGTTCCAGACTTAGTGTTACAGACATTATCAGGGTAAAAGGGATCCATTTTGGAGATGCCTGATATTGCGGTTTCCTTCAGCAACTGAGTCATGCATCACTGAACATGGTCCAAAATTATTTTCTAGACATAATGATGCATTTTACTGAGCGAGACACACCTATTTTTAAACTAAATCCAAAGTGGGCAAAACAGATACAGTAGGATACCAGAACATGTCCTTGGTTCATTGTAATGTTCTATCTCTTTATTTCTGAAGTATTTGTCATGTTCAGATCAAAAAATCAGCCGACGTTGATTTGATATTCATTGTGCTAATTTGCAGGCACTGATATTAACATTTTTATCATGATAATACTTCAGTCAATCCCACAAACTCCAGGTGTGATGTGTCCCATTCGTATGACAGCTTTAATTACTTCTCAAATCACATTTTTTCATCCGTGTCCAGTCCGGTGAAAACATGTTAATTCATGTTAATTAAAATATGTTAATTTTCAGTTTTTGAGAGATCTGAAAAACTTCTCTTCCTTCATGAGCTAAATAAACTTTTTAAAACCCTCTTAGATTAGCAAGAAACGCATTCTTTTAATGCTGTCACAACACAGGTCGGACGAAACGTTTTTAGAGACTGTTCAATGTTGTCACAAACATATGATGCATACCTGTACATGGAACTACTCGACAGTATACAAAGTACTTTAGATCAGCACAACCTTAAATAACTACAGCAGTAAAATGCAACATTAACATAACACCAACAAAGACCATTTTACTGCACAGTGACTACTTTTATTTTTAAGTCTTTGTTTTCCTCATTGATACATACTTCTGCTTTGAAAGCAAAACTTTTTCTTCCATACATTTTTCGTCTTCTAAACTACTAATATTTTATTCATTTATTTATTTATTTAACCCATAAAGACCCAAAGAACCACCGGTGACCAAAAGCATCTATGGATCTAAACTGCTCAATACCTGTTGATCCACTAATCCTATCAATACATGTAAATAATTGGTGTAAATGCAGTTTGTCATCTTTTCATGGTCATCAGATATGACCCATCTGGATGTTCAGAGGCTCCATACTGAACATAGAAACACTGTCATCTTCTACAACATTGATTCATCAGTAAAACCCATGGAGTTGGATCAACGGCATTGAATGGAGACACTGGGTTTATGTTCAGTTAATGATAAATTTTGCTGAAAAAGTCACTTTTCTTCAGTTTTCTCTGTTTCTAATATAACCCTCAACTTCAATTTGAGCTTTTATGAACATCTACATGATCAGTGAATTAAATATAAGAACGTTCTTGATTTACACTGGGAAAAAAAAACACAAAATAAAGAGGATAATATTATAATAAATGGTGATAAATCACTTTAGGAAGGTTACATGGAGAGAAAAAAATCATTTGGGAACTGACACAGAAGTAGCACTGGAACTTTATGGGTTAATATCTTTGCTGAGAAAGTCACTTTTTCTTCAGTTTTCGTTATATAACACTCACCTTTAATCTGAGTTTTAATGAACATCTACATGATCAGTAAAACAATATAAGAAAATACCTGATGTACACTTAAAAAAATTCAAAATACAGAGGATTAAAGTATTACAATTGGTGATAAACCACTTAAGACAGGTTAAATAGGGAGGAAAAAATCATCTGCTACACAAAAGTAACACTGGGTCTTTATGGGTTAAGTACAGGACCTCATAATTTCTTCAACTTCAGCTATGCTAAGTGATCCCACATCCTGATCAGATAAATAATCAATAAACTCAGCTGGATCTTGACAGTAAAGCTGAAGGAAGAACTACAAAACCGAACGTCAGATCTGTTTACGTTTTCTCCGGTGTGTCACATGACTCACTGGAAAAGAAACACACTGTGCAAGTACTTTGACAACACTTCTACAAGGCTCATCGGTGAAGATCACGCGTAAATGCGCGGACTTTTACAAACCAAACCCACAGACACTTCTTTATAAACTTACTTGAGTCCCGTTTAATGCGACCAACGACTCGTTTGCCATAAGTTTTCTTAGAAATAAAAACTCAAGTCTGTTCAGTGAAAAGCAGTTGGAGTCCAAATCCAAAGTCTTGCTCACTCTGTGGACATTAAAATGTGACAGATGTGTACAGAAATCCCAGCTACTGTTCAGATCTTCTGGCGCTTCGCAGTTGACTTTACAGTTTCCGCGTGCCGCGTCGATCAGCTGACCGGCTGTAGTGCGGAAGCACGTGGGCTGGAGTTGTTATTGATGGAATGAGCGCTGGTGACAGTCTCCTGACACACACTTTATCAGATTTCACCATGCTTGGATCAAGACCCTCATCTGCTCTGTGTACCAGAAATACTTCAGTATTCCCGAGGCGTTTTTACACAAGAGGCAAATGAAGATTCAGATTGAAACCTAAGAGACCTGACAGACCCAGACTAAAACATCAAGAACATTATGGGCTGTAATAGGTAAAGCGAGTAGAGTTTGTTTAGAGAGAAGTGACTACAGTGCTGTAAAAAGGGCATTAAAATAATTATTAGCGATTAGATTACATAAGGTTATATTACACTACACTTTACTCATCCCAACAGGAAATAAGTCAGTTCAGCATGCAATAACTACCAATCAAATGCAGTCAAAATGAGAAGGAAAAAAAAGGGGGGCGGGGGAAGTATAGTATATCTTAGAATGTATATCTTAACACACAGTGTGACAAACGTGGACTGAAATGTTAGGGAAATAAACAAAGTAAAACTTCTTTGCAGCGAAACAGACATACAATGAATAAGGTATTTTATAAGGAACAGAAAAGAATTAGATGATATTACATTAGATACTTTGTTCATCCCAACAGGAAATTCACAAAGTCCATCAGCATTCATTAACCTAAGATAATAAGGCAGTCAATAACTACTAATAAAACACAGTAGAAGTGAAACCTCTTAGAATGTATATCTTAACACACAGCCTGACAAACCCGAACTAAAACATTAGGAAAATAAACGTAAAAGTAAAGCTTCTTTACAGAGAACCAGACATACAATGAATAGCGTGTTGTATAAAGAACATAAAATAATTAGATTACATTAAATACTTTGTTCATCCCAACAGGAAATTCCCTAATTCCATCAGTACCCACAAATTTAAGGCAATAATGCAGTCAATAAATACTAATAAAACAGTAAACAAGTGGTGCCAGACCCATTTTATCTAATTTGCCCTATCTCATATCGTTGCGAAAACACATTTATGGTGACCTTAACCTTGATCTTTGACCTACATTTACCAAAATTGAATGGGATCTATTCTGGACCACCTCGCACCTTTCCTGAAAATTTCATGGAAATTGGTCCAGTAGCTTTTGTGTAAAGTAACTGACAAACAAACAAACACTCAAACAGACAGACAAAAAACTGAACCGAAAACAATACCCTCGCCTCCCCTTCAGGGGGCGGGGTAATAAACTGATGACCAAAAAAGAGGCTTAACCAGTTATCACATATCTTACTTTTTCCACATATCTGGTTGCATTCAGTTTGTTTTCTTTAATACTATAGTCTCATAATAGACCCTGAGGGACAGCTGTTGCATATTAACATTCACTATAATACTATAATACCTGGACTGGTTGCCTGTTTCATACTTATCTATGTTCAGCCGAAAAACATGTTAGTGACATCTTTGTGTCACGTGGAACCCGAGTGTACTGGTTCCATTTTACCCACCATTGTATAGTAAAGCCCCATGATCCTTATGAGGACTACACGGTTCGGGAAAATGGATGGATTACATGGTAAGATGATGGCTCCAAAACTTTTTCAGCTCAAAATCCCCCAAAAAACAATTTTATGTCTCCTCAGGACCCAAATTTATAAAAATGCATCTTGATTTGCTGTAATGATAGCAATTTCACTGACTCTTCTGGCAGCAAAACAATGTGTCTGAAAATGTCCTTAATGCATCCCTGTACATCTTATACATCATTTTCATTTTGTGGCATCCTTTGCATATTTTTACATTGCTTTTCTCTTATTTTGTCTTTTATGTCTTGTTGAGGGCAACACGGTGGTGCAGTGCATGCACTCGCGCCTCACAACAAGAAGGTCATGGGTTCGATTCCAACACCAGTCGATGGGGGTGGGACCTTTCTGTGTGGAGTTTGCATGTTCTCCCCGTGTCTGCGT
>JAPQRP010026905.1:0-15253 GCA_037367295.1 Apogon hyalosoma | reverse complement strand
TCAAGAAAACATGGAAAATGGATAGATATCAGCTCTGAAATTCAACTACTATGAGCTATTTTTGTTGGTATCATTACTTTTGACCAAACAAATGGACCTATAGTTGGACCAGGCATTAAAATGAAAAAGAAACTGAAGAAAACAAGGGTGGTCTAATAATGTTTTCCGTGACTGTATATAAACTGGTCAAATGATTGTATCCATTCATGTTTTGGCTACAATAAACGCATAATAAACCATTAATAATATTATAATTACATTAGATATGTTTTACATATATCTGTTACACATTCTTTTGTTATTATAATGAACTTTGCATTTTTATTTTAATGTCTTTAATAATAATTGAAGTGTCAATAATTAAGTGAAATATAAAAGTTTTAAACCTGATGGTGACTAAAATGATATTGAATGTGTTTTACATATATCTGTTACACACTCTTTTGTTATTATAATTAACTCTGCATTATTATTTTAATGTCTTTAACAATAGTTAAAGTGGCAATAATTAAGTAAAATATAAGAAGCTTTAAACCCGATGGTGAATAATTTGTGTATATTTGTTGGTTTGAGTCTCTTAAATACACTTTAAAGCTGTGTTTGTGTCATTATTATTGTGATTGTAGTTAAAACTGTTTTAATTAAAAATTAAAAATGTATAAAAATGTGTACAGAAAGGCAATAAAAAAACATTTTTGTGCACAAATGAGTACATTTCTGAATTCAGTGTTCTCAGTTGTAAGAAAATATTGCTAAATAGGCTGTTTTTCATTAAATATTAAACCTTCTTTAACTAATATACATTCATGTAATATTAAGAAAAAAAATAGTTTTAGTTTTTTTTATCTCTGGTTCCTGAGGAATTTAACATAATTTTATACTAAAACTGTAAATTCTTGTCATTGGACTGATTGCTTTACTTCAGTTTTGATCAAAACTTAACACAATGAATTGATTAAGTCTGATTTAATGTCATTCATTCGATGCGTGTAAACAGAAAAATCCTGTATCCTGTTTCCTACTTCAATGCATTTGGAGTAATTAAATTATATTTGATAAATACTACCAGGGTGATTTATTTACATTCATTTTATGTCCTTTTTTTTTTTTTTTCCAATTTACTTGATCAAGAAAAGCAGAGACAAATTCCTTTTGTGGTCTTGTTGGAGAGGAAATAGGAAGAAGGGCTGGAGTTCTGCTTCTCATTAGGACTAAATGTCTCCTCGACTCCTTCACTTGCATCTTTTGCTCGTGTCTTAGTCCCGCCCATTAGGATGTGAGGCAGAGGAGGAAGAAGACGTGAGGAAATGAGATGGTCTTTTCTCTGTAAATTCACCTGAATGTACCGTATGTCCATGTCTACTTCTACAGCCAAGGATTTAACCCTTTAAGTCCCAAAGTCGCATTATTGCAACAAGCAACATAACGGAATGAAACAGACAGTTTTTAAAATCAAAACTGAATAAAAAATAAACTCCAATGCCTAAAGGGTTAATATTATAGCATGTTCAGAATTATATTGTTTGACAGATATATAAAAAATATTCAATGTGTTTAAATTGCAAATATATCAGTCCTGCAAACTTTTCTGTGATTAAAATACCACATAATGTTTAAGAAGTAAGACATTTTATCCATTAGTCTTTAGGGTCAGTGTATCTTTTGGTAATTGGATTTTCTTTTCAGAAACAAAAGAAAAAACTAGTGGTTTAAAATATAAGATTTAAAATTGAATTTCAAGGTGTTTTTCTTTTTCAGTGTCAAAACAGATAAACCTAATCTAAAAAAAAAAAAACCTGATTCATTTCCATTTTCTCTTTCTAATAACAAAAAAGAAAGTTAGTACCTGACAGAAATGGAAAAACGGACCAAAAAATACTGTTTGTTTTTTGTTTTTGTTTTTTTTCATTTTCTGAGACCAGATGTTGTCATTTTCAAGGAAAGAGCGCTAATGCCTCGGTCACAAAGATCCTTACGAAGGATGGGTTTGTGCGAATCTTCCAGTTCGTACGAAGTATGGAGTTTGTAGACATTCATAGAGGGACCACGTCTACAATGTCCAGATTTCATACAGAGCCATCGTTTGTAAGAATCTTTGTGACATTGATGGCATTAGCACGCGTTCCTTGAAAATGACAATGTCCAGTCTCAGCAAAAGAAAAAAAAATGGTGTTTTTGGTCCGTTTTTCCATTTCTGTCAGGTAGGAACTGTCTTTTTTAGAAAGCGAAAACAAAAATCAATCTTTTTTTTAATCTGTTTTTGACACTGAAAAAGAAAAACACCTTGAAATTCAATTTTAATTCTCCTATTTTAAAACAAAAATCAATTAACCACTATTTTTTTTGTTTCTGAAAAGAAAATCAAATTACCAAAAGATACACTGACCCTTTAGCTTTTCTCCACTACCTCAAAAAACATGAGGAAAATTTAAAAAAAAAAAAAAAATTGTTGTTGTTACATTGTCTATCTGTAAAATGGTGCAGCTTCAACACAAATAAAAACTTTTTTAACATGTAGTCATCCAAAATGTGTCATATCCTCATGACTTCTGCAGTTTTCCGTGGTTAGTCTGTTTCTAACTAAACCTACACATGCAAATTTGCCACAAATATGAGGGTTTTTTTTATTTGCTTAATGTTATTAAATGCACCAAACATTAGATTACTGCAATAAAACACAAGTTAATAAAACAAAGATTGTCAATAGGCATCCATAGACGGTTGTTTGTTCTACGAAAAATGTCTCTTTTCATTGTAAATGTTGCAGACCTGAACTCGATGATGGACTGTAAAAATAAATATTGTGTGAAAGTTTATGTTTTTGTCATTTGTCTTATATATTAAGTGTAAAACTTCAGTACATGATGTGATTTTGGGTCAATCTGACCCGTTTCAGCTTCACAGATTTCCAATAAAGTGTTGTGTTGCTCCTTTAAAAGCCTTCTGACTTCTTCTTTGCAGAAATAAGAGAATTATTCCAGGTCACTCAAGGAGCAAAGAAGCCTGGAAATAAACCACTACAGCCAAAGTATTCCTATAATCGGCCAAAAGGGGGCACTGTAGTACATTTAGAGCCTCCATGTGACCTGTACTGAAGGGATGTGGTGAAGGAAAGACCAGATATGTGACTCATAAATACTTCAGGACAACAGAGTCATGCAGTAATGGTTCAGATAAGACCAGAGGATCCATGAGATCCACCGCACAGAAGCAGATAGAGACCTGGAGTCAACAGGAGGCTCCACGTCAGAGGTCAAAGGTCAGACCGCGACTGCTCGAAGTCACTGTTTTCTTCCTTTTTCATCATCGGGGGTGGAGAATATGTGACGTTACTCATGGAAATAGATAAAAATCTAAGTGTCAGTTTAGATGTGAGACCAGGAACCTAAAATATAATCCAGCAGAATTCACTAGAATCTACCAGAACCCACTGGAACAGTCATGATCAATGAAATAATGAAACAAAATTAATGTTCTAAAAACATGTCTATGAACACTGTTGAATTTATAGAACTGTTAAAACTCTTCATGATACTAAACTAAACCAATGCTCAATATATTCAGTAACTGCAGATGTGAAGTTAAATTTAAGACTTTTTTTACCCCTAAAGGCCTTACACTTACCATCGACTAAAACCATCTACTGATCTAAACTGCTAATACGTGTTGATCCACTAATCCTATCAATACATGTAAATAACTGGTGTAAATACAGTTCTTCATCTTTTCATGGTCATCAGATATGACCCATTTGGACGTTCAGAGGCTCCGTAGTTACCGTGGAAACACCGTCATCTTCAACATTGATTCACCAGTAAAACCCATGGAGTTGGATCAGTGACAGTGGATGGAAACACTAGGTTTATGTTCAGTTCATGAGAGATTTGACTGAAAAACTCACTTTTTCTTCAGATTTCTCTGTTTCTGATATAATAACCTCAACTTTAATCTGAGCTTTAATGAACATCTACATGATCAGAGAATTAAATAGAAGAAAATACCAGATTTTCACCAATTATTTACATATATTGATGGTATTAGTGGATTAACAGGTGTAAAACTGTTAACATCAGTAGATGGTTTAGGCTAACGGTGGATGTTTGGATCTTTATGGGTTAAATGTCTATGTTTTAAATATTCAAACTGCCACATCTAGAACCCATAGATCCCCACGGGTTCTAGATGTGGTAGTTTTTATGCTGTTGTGTGTTTGTGCGTGCTATACCGCATTTGTCCAGCAGTCACCGGCAAAGCGTTCTGGCCATAGCAACATGATTGTAAAGCTATTGTATACAAAATTACTAATATCTCCCAAAATATTGGTCCCATCAACTTGCCATTTTCACTAATCTGTTCCTTGAGTAAAAACACATAAGTATGACAAACTGCAGCAGTCAGCTCTGTACGGATTTAGTGTGACTCCCCGGACACACACACACACACACAGAGGCCACTTGGCTTTTATAATATAGATGAACAGATTGGACGGCACTTTTAAATCTCATACTTGTTACAATTCTATTCTATTCTATTCTATTCTGTAGTCAGACGTATGTGATGGTGGCTTTCTTTAACATGAAATCACAAAAACACACCAGTAAATGCATGTTGTAAATGTATGTAGAAGTTCCTTTAAACAGAAGAAGGCTTTGGAGAAAACCCTGAGCTGCTGTTGCGCTGGCAGCCACATCCACAGCTGACTCAGACCCCCGTCGGCTGGACCGAGGGCCGGTCACCGCGGGGTCATCCACGCCTGACGCCAGCCCCCTCACTAATTATCTGCTCTCCTGTCTTCACCCCAGGCCAGACTCAGGCCATTACATCTCGCGTTAGTCTCTGTCAGGATGAGAAAAGTTCACCCCAGCTCCTTGTGTTTCTCTCCTTGTCCGTCCCACCATCAACATACCGACTGGGATCCAGATAAGGCCTTATCAACGGCTGAGTGATTGACAGCTCCATCAGATACCGCCCATGTGAGGACTGGGAAGCACGTCAATAAGTCTTGTTTGGGAGTGTTTCGGCCGTGATAAGACTGCAGATTGGGACGTTATTTCTTTCTGTTTTGGCTGCTTTTGACATTTGTAATGATTTATATGCCACATAGTTTAAAAAAAAAAAAGTATAATATCCAGACAATATAAGTGTAGTTTAGTCAGTGTTGAAGCCCTTTTATAACCTAATGTATCACCAATGCGTAAATGTGACTCATTAATCACACCTTAAACTTCTATTGATTGAATCACTTCTGATTGTTTACACTGGTTGATCATTTTGAGAGCTTTAAAGTGCAAAACTGTCATACAAAGCTAGAGAAACACGGAGTTTTGCTCATCACATATGGCAAGACTTCATATTGAATCATGCAGTCAGTTCCTCATGTTTGTATGTGTTTGTTGTGTTTTTACTTGCAAGTTTTTTTGTTTGTTTGTTTGTTTGTTTGTTTTTTTAAGCCTTTTTTTTTTTTAACTTAATTTATTTGCATGCTCTTACTCATAAGCATGCATTAAAGAGATGCTTTTAACACTTTAAAGAAGATTGGATTTTTTTTCTCAATGTACAATGCACATTTCTATTCTATTCTATTCTATTCTATTCTATTATATTATATTATATTCATCAAATTCAATCAATCAAAGTTTATTCTAATAGCTCCACATCATAACAAAAGTTATCTCATGACAATTTCATCTACTTTCTTCTATTCTATTCTATTCTATTCTATTCTGTTCTATTCTATTCTATTCTATTCTATTCTAACCTATTCTATTCATCAAATTCAATCAACCAAATTTTATTTTTACAGTTCTACATCATAAGTTATCTCATGTCACTTAAATTTACTTTCTTCTATTTTATTCTATTCAGTTCTATTCTGTTCTGTTCTATTCTATTTTGAGATCAAGCTGCTCCAATTGCAAGATATATTACAGATAAATATAAAACATTAATAATACCTTGGAGTGGAAAACCTCAGAATCCCAGCGCTCTGATCCATAATTCCGCATCAGCCATGTTTGTGTGGCCATTATTTACCCAAATCCATCATTACTGGGACAGAAATGATGGATTCTCTGTCTATAAACATCCCAGTGCTGTGAAAACGGAGCAGAAAACACTAAAATACTTGGTCTGTGTAGTCATTGTTTTCAGTGCGGCCTCTACATTTTTGAGGCGTACATTAGTTGGAGTTGGACGCCATATTTTCACACCACTGGGACCACACAGCACCGCAGAGGCATGAGTCAGCCCGTGTGGACTGAGGAGCACGGCCCGGCGACTGACAGCCGCCTCGGCCAATCACAGCCCCCGGCTCCTCCCCCTTCGGGGCCTTGTCTGAGCAGCTACACACGGACAGCAGCACAGACTCACAAATGTGAAGTGATTGTGTTTGTGGGAGCCTGTATTTCCCTGCTGATGTCACAAATCAACCGAGTGTGTCAGCGCAGGCAGCAACAAATCAAGAAGCTGTCCAGTGTAATCAGTAACATCCACACAAACACAAGCAGCTGCTTACAAAACGACGGCAACACCGGCTCCAGATCCTCACAGTGTAACTCCAGGGTGTGCAACACAACCCGCATGCAGACGGGGAAGTTGACAACTTCATTAGAATCACTTATTATTTGTCTCAAACTTTGAAAGAAAAAAGAAGTTAAAAAAAAAACAAAAAAAACAATAAAATCAAGAAGTCAATTACACATGCACCCATCAGTGGCCATTAATCACAGAAAAAGTAGAAATACAATAAATGTACAAACGTAAGTGTACATATGAATCAATCGCTTATTCTCACTGTTGATTGTTTTTATGTAACCCTGTAAAACCTGACCCATCACAAACTACTCACAAAATTCAATTTTTTGGGAATTGAGATGGTTCTTAGACCTTTTAACAAAATCCAAGCAAAACATTTTTGCCATATCATTTTGTTTACGATCTGTGTGCTTCTATGAAACTGGGTTCATTTTAATACCGGCCACTTTCCCAGCTTTTTAGACCCAATAATAAAAGATAAATGTAGACATGTTTCCCCCCAGGATGGACCTAATGATGACCTCAGATAAATGCAAAACAGATCATACTCTTGCTCTGAGCCATCCCATAATTAATGAATTCACAATCAAATCTTGGGTCCAAAAATAGGACCCAAATATGGACAGTTAAATCTCCCTATAGGTGTCAGTGCATTAGATGTGAAAACATGGCTGTAAATGCTCTTCTACAGACTCTAAATAAAGACACTGTGTTCAATGTGTCGATCCTAGTGGTTTTTCTAATCCACACATGTGGGTTTTTCATCAATCTACGTCTCATTCCAGTTTTGGTGTGGAACCCATTGTGTCCACTCACATTACATGCAGAACCTGCCCAGTTAAACGCACATAAATCGCAAATTATTTTGCAACAGCTGTCATTTTTGTGGAACACTCTGCCTTGAATAATTAGTTCAATTCCCAAAATGTACCAGTGAGAGAATAAGGATATTCAAAAAAAAAAAAATAGTAGTGTGTAATTTTCGTGTCCTTTTTACCGTGTTACGTGTGGATTTTTGTATAAAAATTGTTTAAAAAATATAAAAATGTGTTTTATCTGAAAAGCAGTTTCTCTTTTATCTCAGTAAGTATTTATTTTTAAAATAGACCCAAAGTGCTTCCAAACTTGCTTCGTAACATTCGTCTACATCTGGTTTGAATTTTTAGCCCCATGTCCTGTTTTTAGGACCAGTTTCATAGAAGAACCCATATACTTTTGTATCACATTTGATACACTGGGTGTTTTTATAAAGCCCCTTTTTACCTGCTGTATTTAATTAAATTCACATATTTTTAACACAATTCAACTGTATTAGAAATAATCAACTATCAAGTAACTATGCATTGTTTCAGTACATGAAGTACTTATTCACAAAAATATGAATTACAATATAAATGTGCTCCTTAGCATTTTTTTTTTTAAATAACCCAAGATTTTTCTGCAAAACATGTGTGGATATTGAAAAAGGTAAAAAAAATAAATTAATTAAAAAAAAAGGCCCTTCTACTGGCTGCAGTGGCATGATAATCCACCAGGGGGCAGAAAACACATATCCAGTCACATACAACAGGTTGTAGGGAAAGTATTGATTTTGTTGTTTAGATAGAGGTCTCAGAACCTGGTGTAGCAAATATGATACAGATGGTTCTAAAGGGTTAAGTACTTCTTTCAGGTATCTATACTTGAGTATTTAATTTTCTAATGACTTTTTACTTGCATTTCCTACATTTAACACAAACACCTGTACTTCAGCTCCTAGTTGCTAAACAGGCTTATTTTTCATGCATTTCAGGGGGATTTTAAAAAAAAAACAAAAAACTTTGGCATCACTGTGCATTTTCCCAAATTCAAGACTGTTTCCAGCCTACACAGATTGAACAACAACACATAGAAAAGACAACTGATGCACTGACGTAACAAAACAAAATTTGCCTCTAACTGTCAAAGATCTAAAACAGCCACCGGTGACCAAAAGCATCTACTGATCTAAAATGTTGAATAGTTTTGTACCATCTACACTGGTCTACGTGTAGAATGCACCCAGAGTAAAAGTAGAAAAACTTGACCAAGTTTGAGTTGCTAATAAAGAAAAAATTGAGTCAAAACCACTGGTTGTAGTTTCACAGATACAGTCTAGAGCCAAAATGTGAAATTGTGTGAATTAATGATTGAATGTGTTTTATGCAAAAGAAATGTTTGTCTCAAAGCTAAAAGATCTACTTCAAAACACTGTCTATACATTACTATACATTCAAGTGACTATTTCTGGTCATTTCCACACACAGTGACAGCAACAGTTGCAGTGAGTCTGCAATCTCAGGTCCAATGTGGTCTACGTTGCCCTAATGTTCTAAAATACATGTTCCTGTCACATGACGGGTTTTTCTTGTTTTGTTTTTTTTTTCTTTTTTTTTTATATATATATGATTCTTGGATATTTATTTTTTTGTGACTTGTGGGCAAGGAACCAAATCTGGTAACTTCACTGACCTTGATTTCCGACATAACAATAAAAGATTTTGAAAAATTTCACAAAAGAAATAAAGTCTCATGTCATGCGATAACACAATAAGGTTGAATGTCAGAGTATTTCTATGAGTGAACTATAAAGTGTTAAAGTATGTACAATTTAACACATTTAATCTCTGAGGTCGATCTTTTATAAACAACTGTAGACCAGTGTTATAAAGATTTTATATGTTTCAAAGCAGTAAATAAATGACATTTATATAAAAAGGTCATTCTGTGTCACTGCCAGAACCTTTGGCCACTGATGGACTATTACCAGGGTACTATCTGACTATAGGGGAGTACTTGGCTATGGGGTACTGTTTGACTATAGGGTAGTATTTGACTGCAGGGTACTACATGACTATAGGGTACTATTTGACTATGGGGCAATGTTTGACTATAGGGCACTGTTTGACTGTAGGGTAATGTTTGAATATATGGTACTATTTGACTGTAGGGTACTATTTGACTGAATGGCACTGTTTGACTATAGGGTACTATTTGACTATAGGGTAATGTCCGACTATAGGGTAATGTTTGACTGAAGGGCACTATTTGACTATAGCACACTATTTGACTATAGGGTACTATTCCACTATGTAGTTGTATTTGGCTATAGGGTACTGTTTGACTATAGAGTGCTTTTTGACTATAGAGTATTGTTTGGATGTAAGGTACTGTTTGACTATGGGATACTATTTGACTATAGGGTAATGTTTGACTATGGGGTACTATTTAATTGCAGGCACCGTTTGACTATGGGGTACTATTTGACTAGATGGGACTATTTGACTGTAGGGCACTGTTTAACTATAGGGTATTATTCCACTATATAGTAGTATTTGAATAAAGGGTACTGTTTGACTATAGAGTATGGTTTGGATGTAGGGTACTGTTTGATTATAAGGTACTATTTCACTGTAGGGTACTATTTGACTATAAGGTACTATTTCACTGTAGGGTACCATTTCACTATAAGGTGCTATTTGACTATAGGGTCCTGTTTGACTATAGGGTAATGTTTGAATATATGGTACTATTTGACTGTAGGGTACTATTTAACTGGTACTGTGTTCCTCTTTGAGGCGGTGTTGTGGTACCCCAGAGCAGTTTGGGTCTTGAAACCGTCTGGACCACATTCTGAAGGTCTTGGTCTCGTCTGGATCTCAGACAACAACGACTCAGGACTTTAATTTAAGGTCGGTTCAAACCACAGCTCCAGGGATGTTATTAAAATGTCTGTGCACTGTTTGATTTATTTTTTAACATCAAAGCCCTGATCTGAAGAGAAATAATTCCTGAGTTTGATTTGGGGTCATACATTTTACCAGAACTGAAAATGTAAGAAGAAGTTTAATCGCCTTCCAGATGACTGTAACAATGAACTGGTTTGATCATGTTTGTATCAGATCAGCTGTAGTATCTGAAAAACTGGTTTCCCATAATGCTCTTGGTCTTAGTGTAGTTTTACATCAGGGCTGTCAAACCCATGTTCGTTCAGGTTCCACATCCTCCCAATATGATGTGAAGTGGATCAGACAAGTGCAACAACAGAATAATGTAGAAATAATGTCAGCGCTTAACTTTTCTCTATGTTTTAGAGTAAAAAAAAAGTAAAGTTACATTATGAAAACATTGACATCTATAAAAAAAAAAACTATCCTGTAAAAAAATGCAAATAACATGAACGATGAAAAAAATGAAACATTTTAAGAAGAATAAGTGCAATTCTAACAATATTCTGCCTCAGTTTATCACTCACACATGTTCATTATAACTTACAGATCACAGTGGATCTACAAACACACAAATATTTAGGAACAGACAGAATGTTGGTACAATTGCACTTATTTCTTTTAAAAGGCTCATATTGATCTAAACCCACTTTTATTAGCCTTTGGTTCATTTCTTTGTGTATTTGGACCCGAATAGTTCATACTGTTTGAATTTGAACCCTCCAGCTGCTGCAAAGCTATCTTTAGATTCATTTTGGCAAAAATCCAGTGGATTTCTACGACCTGTTTGAATTTCTGCTTAATTTTTTTTGTTTTCTAGCTAGTTCCGTCTCCACATTTGCACATATAAGGTCCAGACTTCATACCAACATTTCTCCAGTTCCACAGAATTGTTTTTCAGCAGCAGCGGTTGGAGTAAAAGCTAAAAATATGTCCAAACTTGGAGCCCATTACCTAAAATGTTCAGTTGTTGGTTGGACGGGACAGAGCTGCACAGCCAACAACCTGGAGGGGGCGGGGCCTGAAGTGGCTCATGTGCATTTAAAGGGCCAGCGCTCCAAAGCACCTGTCTGGTGTCATTACTCAGAAATAGGGTTGAAGATGAAGCTGTGGAGTTGAATGAATGAAGAATTCAGACCCAAGCAGAGCATTTACAGTTTATGTAGACCACACAGAAAGGTTTGGAAATGAAGAATTCCATGTAAAAAAGCAAAATATCACTCCTTTAAGTGTTATTTTTGCATTTCACAAATTCATCCCATGGGCTGAAATGGACCTTTCGACAGCCTGGTTTTGGTCCACGGGCCATATGTTTGACACCCGTGGATGGTCAACACTGTGACTTTTCATATCTACTGTTTCACATGACTGTTACATCTTCATTAGCCATTTTTAAAAACAGGTGAAAAATGTACCTTTTTTGACAGCGTTCCGTTGAGTCGTGTGCGTGCACATGTAAGTGTGAGTTTAAATGTGTGTCTATAAGACTGTTTTACTTGCAATTGTTCTCTCTTTTTTAGGATTGTTTTTTATGTTCTGTACCTGTTGTGAAGCACACTGAGTCTGCTTTGTGCATGAAATGTGCTCTATAAATAAAGTTGAATTGAATTGTTATTCTTATACATGATTGTTTTTCTTTATATAAAAAAAGAGGTGATGACACACACATCCAGTTACTAAAAGGTGTGCAGATCCCAGAAACAGTGAATAAAAATAAGACAGATCTGCACAAACTGTGAGCTCCCAGACATGTCTGATGAAGAGCCGATGCCCAAAAACTTTGCAAAACTTTATAGATATTTACTAAACGTAAAAAAAAAAAAAAAACAGAAGGGCATAATGTTGGTTTTTCCATTAAATCCCAAATTTGATTTATTTATTATCGCGAGATGACACAAGAAGTCATTCCACAAACGTGGCAACGAACATAAATATGGTGTTGATTTACAGATATATTCATTATTATTATTATTATTATTATATATCACCCCTGTATCTCGTACTAAATTAAAAATGATGTGGTTTCCTGGTGTGTCCACACATACCGCGCCATGTTTCTTTTAAAACTCTTCTTCTTCTCTTGTTGTAACGTCCGTCAAAGCCCTTTTGTTTTTATTCACAAAAAAGGTCTTTCCATTGCAGTTTTGTAAGATACACCAATTGCGCTAAGGCCGAAAAACCACCTCTTGCCAGTGCAAAAACTTTTAATCAAAACGAGAATACTGGCAAAATTGTTTTCCCGTTTGGTAAATTTTTATGTGCACGTTATATTTGCACAATTTGAGGGTCAATGGAAAAGTGACAGCTGTGGTGAATAAATATCTTCTTGGAAGCTGACAGGTTGGGTGGATCTTTTCTCATTTATTTACTGTTAATGTATATATATGTGTGTGTGTGTGTGTGTGTGTGTGCGTGTGTGTGTGTGTGTGTGTGTGTGTGTGTGTGTGTATATATACACATAACATATAAGTTACTGTATGTTATTTATGATCTCAATCCAAAACAAACCAGAAATAAAACCTCTTAAAGCTCCAATGTGTGATTTTTTTTTTTTTTTTTCATAAATGTATCAAAAACCTAAACATTGAATAAAACGTCTGCAAGAATTGAAATCATTTCTCAGGCTGAAAAGCTGATTGACAGTAAAATAACTGGCACATATTTGTTTTCTAGGTATCTTTTCAAGCTAAAACACCAGCCTTTTTCCCTGGATGATTAGTGACTTTATGTATTTTGGCTGTTGGACAGAATGAGCTATTTGAACATGTCACTTTGGGTTAAAGCAGACTGCACAGATTTTCCTACACTTTCACACATTTGATTTGAACAGAAGTAAATCTTATGCATTGTATTCTTTTTCACAGAACCTATAAATCTTACAATGAGAATGCTCTAACATCTATTATTATCAATTCAAGTGGGAAAAATAATGGTCTTTTTGCATACTGTTATCCTCATAGCATACTTCCAGTCCAATCCAACTTTATTTATAAAGCAATTTAACCCATAAAAACCCAAACAGCCACCAGCGACCAAACCATCTACTGATCTAAACTGTTTAAAAACTTCTGATCCTCTAATCCTATCAATACATGTCAATAATTAGTGTAAAATATAGTTATTCATCTTTTCATGGTCATCAGATATGACTCATTCGGACGTTCAGAGGCTCCATAGTTTCCGTGGAAACACTGTCATCTTCGACAACATTGATTCACCAGTAAAACCCATGGAGATGGATCAATGACAGTGGGTGGACACACTGGGTTTATGTTCAGTTAATGAAAGATTTTAATGAAAAACTAACTTTTTCTACCGTCTTCTCTGTTTTTGATATAATAACCTTCAACTTTAATCTGGGTTTTTATGAACATTTTTATGATTAATAAATTAAATATAGGAAAATACCTGATGTTCACTGAAAAATGCTAAACACAGAGGATAATATTTTAATAAATGGTGATAAATCACTTAAGAAAGGCTAAATATAGAGAAAAATTCATTTAGGAACGGACATAAAAGTAGCATTGAGCCTTTATGGGTTAAAACACAGTGGCTCAAAGTGCTGTACAGAAGATAATAGCCTAACTCATACACAAATGGACAAAAGTATGTGGACATGTTGAATCCAGGTGTTTCTTTTCTAACAGGGGTCTGGGATACAAAACAATAAAGACACATGTCAGAATATAGTTTTATATTGGGATAAATATCATTGCATTGGTTAGTTTGGTTTAAATAGTTATCTTTGTTTCCAAAACGCCTCAGAGATGGTTTTTACTTAATTTCTTTCAACACTGATTTTTTTTTTTTAATCTTTCACTAAAATTTTAAATGTTCTACCTTTAAATTTCTAACATATTTTTCCTGCTCTGACTGTAAATAATAATTTTCTGCCACAGCTAACCATCTACTTTGTTCACATCTCACTGAGGAAGAAAAATCTAACATTAAATTTTAAGGAAATATGGATGTTGCTAAACTATATGGACATGAATATTGGGACACATCATGTCTACAGCTGTAACATGTCCTGTTCATGATGATCTGACATAAACATCAATGTTAATTAGCAATATGATATTTATCCCAATATAAAACTATATTATAACATTAGTCATTATTGTTTTGTATCCCAGACCCCTGTTAGAAAAGAAACACCTGAATTCAACGTGTCCACATACTTTTGTCCATATAGTGAATGACTTAGCCTCATAGCATAGTAGCCTAATGATATATTATAAATAAAAGAGGAGAAGAAGAACTAATGAACTGGCCTTTTAAACAAAAGAAGGGGGAACAGAACTGGGACGTGACCGCGTTAAATTAAATCCAGATGCCAAAATATGCAGCAGAGGAGACCAAATTAAACCTGTAATGCTTGTTTGTTGTCAATTTGCATATTATTTACAAAATTCATCTGCTCAAAAACATTTAAAAGTCAAGGTGTTTTATTTCTGCTTCAACAGGAACACAGATGCTACCGTGGGGATTATACTCTACAGCTGAATGACTCTGAGCCTGTGTGACTGTGTAGGCTTTTTTTTTTCTTTTTTACATTGTGAGGAACATAAATCTGTTTCCATAGTCACTTGTGGAGACAGAATTCACTGCATTGGAAGGTTAAGAGTTGTTTTAAGGTTGGGGTTATCTTATGTTAGGGTTACGTTTAGGCATGTTGTGGTTATGGCCGGGGTCAGGGCATGTCTAGAGTGAATTAATGTTAGTCCATGTGTGTGTTTGTGTCTGGGTGGAGGGCTTTAGGTTTGAAGAGGCCTTAGGTGCTGCAGCGGTGTGTGTTTTTGTTGGTATTTGGTGGAAAACAATGCATTTTTTGCATTATTTTGGAGAATGGCTCAAGGAAACATGAAATACACTGCAAAAATCTAAATCTGACCAAGTGTATTTTTCTCATTTCTAGTCCAAATATCTGATCACACTTAAAATAAGACAGAATCACCTACAGAGGAACT
>JAPQRP010026892.1:0-15254 GCA_037367295.1 Apogon hyalosoma | reverse complement strand
GTTTAGATCTTTCACAGGTTCAGATCCTCCACAGGTTTAGATCTTTCACAGGTTCAGATCCTCCACAGGTTTAGATCCTCCACAGGTTTAGATCCTTCAGAGGTTTAGATCCTTCAGAGGTTTAGATCCTTCAGAGGGTTTGAATCTGTCAGGGGGTTTCCTTGGCTTCTATTTGTTTCTGCCATGGTGTGAATTTCACAACCACATGAAAATCAATTTGTGCAAAATTACTTGAGTTATGTAATCCGAAATGGGGAAAATTATGCGTACGTTTATTATCATTCAGTACAAGAGGTGAAGGAGCCTGCATTATAATTAACTACTCAACCGGCATGCAGAATCAATTCATGCTCATACAAAAATAAAACAGTGACTAATGTTCTAAATGTATTAAAGTGCACCTTATTCAGAATGAAGATATGAAGCAGCGCTGGTGCCTTTGGTGGATTTGCACTAGACACATTCATATGCGATTAGCCCTGAGGACATGTGAGCTGTTACAGTCAGATCAACCTTTTATTCGCAGCGCCGCTCCCCTGTGTGCTGACTTAGTTAAGCAGAAAACAAGGGTTTTGTTGCCACAATTTGCACCGTACGGGTACAAATCTCTAAAAGAGACGGTCCACAGAAGCCCTGACATTTGTGCTTTCGTGATCCATGCTGTTCTGGAGGAAACCTCACCACTGAACTGTTTTTCCACCTCGTCTACTCACATGTTCAACAATATCCCCGTCTCTGCCCAGGGACCAGTTCTTCAGGGATCACAGAGGGATTTCCTAAGCGGTTTAGTATTTCAACATCCATATATGGGTCAGTATTGTAGTGCTGGAAAAAGATGTCGTCCCAGAGTTTCTGCTGACAGGAAAAGTGGGCTGAGGACTTTGTTCCTATGATGGAAGTTGCACCGCCGCGTTCGAAGCACTCGTGAAAATCTATGAAAAATTCAGGGACGGCCACAGTACACCGTGACAAATTTCAACCAGCGTCAAAGACAAGGGTTACATCCTGTTCGTGTTTTTGTACGACAAACAGGAGAAGAAACTGTTTCTCAATAATAAATGAGTCAGTCAGCTGCACCGCAGACCCAGTCCAACTTAGAACAACACACTCAGACACAAGAACTTCCACCGTGCTCTGCTGGATCACAGTTTCTGTCTGAATCCTAATGTTAGTCACACTAGCTCCAAAGACCGCATCCACATAAAAACAGAACCAGTGTCCCTGTACATCAGCGCATGATCTATGTGAAGGTGTGTGAGGTTCTCAGGTTCTGTTCTATGTTCCAGTCCTGTGGTCTGGATGCAGATCAATCTAACTATAGAAGTGGGCGGGACTTTCACTGGAGGAGAACTCAATTCATCCAATCAAAGTCCATATATTATCAGTGATCAATAGGAACTAGACTGATATCTGGAACTAGAGCCCGATCGATATGGAATTTCTGGGGCCGATGCCAATATTGGGGGCTTAAAAAAAGCTGATATCCAATATATCAGCTGATATCTAATAAATCCTCCAATAACTGATATACTGGCCGATATATGAAATAATCCCGCTGATATACATAGGCTATAGTAGTCTTATATTAGATAATGGTGGACACGTGGATTAACAGTTGCATAAATCTTTGTTTCTCTCACACAGATAACTGACCCAACTTTCAAACCCTGTATAATAGTCTGATATTAGACCAGTATGTGACCTGTGGAACCACGGGGTCTAGATGTGGTAGTTTTGATGATGGGGAGGGCAGACTTTTGGGAAAAGATGTGAATCTATATTTTATGACTAGTGACATAAACATTGTTTGATAAATCCTTCTTTAAAATGTAAGCGACAATTAATAAACAGTATTAACACCCAAGCACCTGCAGAATGAAACTGAGGAAGACAGGAAGTGCATGGACGGGGTGGGGGGTGAATGTTTGTAAGACAGGGGTGGCTAGCGGTCCTTGATATTCAGAGAGAGGGGGTTAGCAGTCCATGACTTTGGGTTGTTTTGGTTTTTTTTGTTTGTTTGTTTTTTTGGGGGGGTTAAGAATGATTGTGGGAGCAGAAGTGAATGTGAAACTGACACACTTTACTATTCCTGTAACTTTCCAGCAGCACAGACACACAAGAGCAGTGACAGAATCTCCACACAGCAAAAAAAAAAAACTTAATACATACATATTACATACATATACATACATACTCACTGATGTTGATTAATCTCTGACACACTATATGCTATCTGTCACCATTTACATGTTACAAACCATGAAAATATTGACCATTATAAGTAAAGGCACATTTGTAGTAAATTTCTAGTAAAATTCTAAATTTCTCCAAACTGTGAGCAAACTTTGTAACCATTGTCCCACAGACTCTGGATATCAACGTGTCCATTCGAACTTTATCCAACATCCTGAACTGGATTTACACATTGCCTGCTTTTTATTATTTTACATCTTCGTTAAGTTTTACTCCTGTTCTCTCTCCGTTACACCGTTAACATTCAACCTGTCTTCCCCACTTGAGGATCCCAGCGCCTGTTGAGTCCTAATCAGGCAGGTGGTGCCGATATCGCAATAAAAAGAATTATTACAGGCTGTGATCGTCATATGTCTGAGGCCAAGGGACGTCGGCTAAATTAAATTAATTACGACTGTAATAAAAGAAACTCTGAAGAATACAGACCTTCTAATATCCTCCCACTGAACGGGAATGTGAAGCATTTCGCCGTCCGCCATTGACTAACCCATGATCGTCCACTGAGTAAAATCCAAGTCAATAAATTCTAACCAATAAAATGGAATTTCCCATCAGACCTCGTCTACGGTCTCATACATCCTGTTCGGTTCTAACAAGCAGAGGCGAAGCCCGGACTCAGTGTCCTGACAGGGGGTCATAAAAGGTGCTGTTCTCAGTAGCCTGATTGGTCCTTAACAGCGGTCGGGGTTGATAATGCGGCCAACAGACCAAGCCTACCAGCAAGGAAAGGCTACACCATAATCAATATCAGCTGACAGACGTCTAGGGAGGAGAGGAAGATGATCAGATTCAAGAGACGGAGGAAAATCCATACCTTACACCGACTGTTTGGTTAAAAACTGGGCTCTAGTCGTAAAATAAGACTCCGGTGGGAACGCCAGTATTGACAACAAAGACGTTACGGTAAAACATCGACGCTGACGTATCGGTGATATGATCGTTTCTGTTGTTTGTGTCCAAATGGAGCCAATGGAGCGGTGTGTAGTGAAGAACCAGGACGTGTGTTGGTGTTTTTAATTAAATCTGCCCAGTTGAGCTCATGCATAGCTAATGAGGAGAGAGGAAGAAACGAGGCAACGACACTCAAAACAACCATGAGGAATTATGGGAAACGTTCTGACATAATGTAATGTAGGCACTTGTTTCTGGAAACAAGAGAAAATAAAGGTAGGGGTGTCAAACATATGGCCCGGGGTCCAAAACCGGCCCACCTAAGGGTCCAACCCAGCCCGTGGGATGAGTTTTATTAAATGCAAAATATACACTGAAGATTTTAATCATTTCAGTTCAGGTTCTATACACAGACCGATATGATCTACAGTAAAATACTATCAGAATAACCTATAAACAAGTGGTTCCAGGCACAACAAACCCCTCTAATAGGCTCTAATAACCACCAATGTTTCATCCACCTACTATTTATTTTATGGAAAATATTCCATTTTTTGTGTTTTTTGTAATAAACCACTCAGAATTCAAATTATTAAACTGGCATTTAACGGGTTAAAATCCTGAAAAATACTGAATGTTTGGTAGTTTTGACTAGGAGGGAAGTTGTTTAAGAGATTTATAAAAATAATAATAATAATAATAATATATTAATGTATGATGATTTTATAGTTGTTTTTTGTGTGTGGACATTTTTGTCCACGAGGGTCACCAGAGGTATTTTTTTGAGGGAGGCATAAAGGTTAAAGAATAGTTTGTGGATGTAAACATTTTCATTTTTGGTTTTTGGTTCGGTTTGTTTGTTTCTTTGTTTACACTGTAGCAGCAAAACTATCGGTTGAATTCATACTAAATTTGGTTTATATATTGATAGATATTGACTGACAGATCTCATAACAATTTGGAAAAAGTAGGTCAAAGTTAAAATTTTTTATGAATTTTTATAATCTTTTTTCCCTCATTTGCATATTATGGGCAACATTTCAAATGTCTGTAGCAGCAAAACTACTGGTTGAATTCATACCACACTGGGTTTATAGATTCCCAGTGACCCAGAATAGATGTTTTACATGTTTTACATCTTGGGAAAAGTAGATCACAGTTTAAATTTTTTTGGAATTTTTCAAATCTGTTTTCTTCTTCCATTTACTTATAATGGCTGAAATTTCACATGTCTGTAAAAACATCAAAGGTGTTTTACTTGAGATCCAATTGGCCTGAATGTGGAACCTGACCTAAAATGACTTTGACAGGCCTGATGTAGTGGTTTGGGTTCTTTGACATTTGCGGACGACGTGCTAACCGTTCTTTTAAAACCCCTCTCGGTGTCCAGGCGTTGGCAGAGTTTATCGGACCCCACACTGGCTTTAATTGACTTGACCTTTCCTTTGGTTGTAGGAAACAGCCCAATTGGGTTTGACCCAAGCGCTTGACAAAAGGCAAACTAATGAAGACTTTGTGAAAGGCAGATTGATTTTCCTCCCCCTCCCTCCTCCATTACATCCATCGTCTGCTTCCGTACAGCAGAGGAAGAAGGCAGGCGGCGGTGGCGGCGGAGCTCGAGCTCATCACTCATTTGTTTAACGGGTTGGCAGAGCGGACGACTGAACAGCAGAGAATGCCAGGATATATTCTGCCAGCGCTCCATTCAAATGACTTGGGCCGACAGAACGGAGAATAACTACGGAATATGAATCAGCTGGATTGAGCCAATCTGGAAAGCACCCACATTGGACGTCTGACAGAAACAAATTAAAAACCTTTTTGTCTCGTCTTCCTCATTATTACAGTTTTAACCTTTTTACCAAACAAGCTTTCAGCCACTTCTGCGACACCGATAATGAAACTGGAGGTCGGACGACGTTTCCACTGGTCAACCTGGAAGGAAGTGGCAGTGACTCTTCAACCCCCCATTAAAATGTACTAATTAGTCCCAATAAAACCAATCAAACCATGCACGAGTTTCTGAGCAGCCAGCGAGCGTGAAAATGGGACTGTTTGATTTTCACTGATGGTGTTTTATTGTTTCACCAATCATGTTCATTTATGAACGACAGACAGAGCAGCACTAATTAGTGTAAGTTAAGAGAGTTTATTAACTGGTAGGTAACCACGGTGCACAGCTTCATAAAGTTAACTTAAACACTTTGACTTTGGGAACTTCCTTTACTATGTTTCCTGTTACGCTGTAAATGTAGTGTAAAAATAGAAGTACACCAGTTCTTGAGCAAAAGCAGTTGACGAGCCTAAATTTATTTATGTTTTTTTTTTTTTTGCAATAAAAGTGTCAGTAAATGTTTATTTAGGTTAATGTGTCTGTTTGACAACGTTTATTGGCTTTTTTTTATGTTTATTTGTATTAATGTGACACCATTAGTCAAACCTGTAGGTAGAACAATGACCAAGCTGATTGTCACTGTGTAGCAGTGACAGGATCACAAATGAAGGCGTCTTTGCTCTTTCACTGTAAAAGCACTTCCTGGAGTGTGTGGAGTGTAACAATAACAAACATAATCTATCATTAATACCCAAGGATAGATTATGAGAGATTCTGAGAAAATTCTGAAAATCATCTCACGACCCCCACCTTGGGAACTCCTGCAATTCTATATTGTTTCAATATGAATTAATTAACTGATATTAAAAACAAAATTTGGAGTAAAAATAGCTCCATAAATTGTAATCATATTACTCTCAATAGTGTGAAAAAACCACCGTGTTAAATATTTTTACACATTTCATTGTTAATTTTGACAATGAACTGAGTAGAATTAATTCTAACTAACTAATTTGACACTGGCCATAGAGTAAATTTTACTCTAATTTGGAGTGGGACCAAATATTATCTGAAACAGAGTTCAATTCAACTCTCTAAGAGTTAAACTGACACTGTTTTTTTACTGTGTATGGTACCAGACATATGTTTAGGCTTACTATTCTTCGTTATGTTCGACATATTTGTTTCAGATCCACTAATATTGGCAGAAAACCTTAAATATACTGTGTGACGTCTAACCACTCAACAAGGACAGTGACAGGTTCCAAACTGATTCAATCATCAGCCTCTTCTCTCTATCAATAAGCATAGACGCTTAATGTTTGCTAATCCAATCACTGCCACAAACCCAATAAATGTAGGCGATAATCAGTAACAGGATCAGTTTATCATCCACCATCTGAACATAAAATGGGTTTATAAATCTAGCAGAACATTCAGAAATTAAAGTCGATTCCCACAGTAAACTCTTTGATTTTCCTCTAATTATCATATCTGTCCTTTCAATATTAACAATGTCCAATGATTTCTTGTTAATTATATTTAAAAGTGTGATAATGTAATAATTAGACCTTTTCTCCGGTACAAAAGCACAGCAAATGGGATTCGCTCCACACATGAAACATCGATTAACGTTACTAATCTCTCAAGAAAAATTAATTATCTCCAGATACCTGGATAGTCGCAGCTAAAATGTTGGCATTAGAGCTCGAAAACGGTAAGTATAATCTGAGCCGGAGCCGAACATTCCTGCATGTCCTTTTAAGAAATAATAAATAAACTTCCAAAAACTAGTGGGATTTTTTTCCATTTCTCCAGTTTTTCAGCAACGTGATATCATGACTCACGTGAATATACACACCACTTTTAACTGGCGTGTTATCTGTGCACATTATAAGCTTTCCACATGTAGGTTCACGCCGTTATCAACCCGCTGTCCAACCTCAATCAATGCGTCAAATACTGTGCACTGAGGGTTAGGTTTAAAGGTTATGTGAACTGGAGATCTTGACGTGAATTGACAAACAAACTGATGACAAATTGAACAAAAATGACCAAAATAATCAACAAAAACAGCAAAATAGCCAACAAATTGAACAAAAATGACCAAAATAATCAACAATAACAGCTAAATAGTCAAAAAATTGAACAAAAATGACCAAAATAATCAACAAAAAGAACAAAATAGCCAACAAATTCAACAACATGAACACAACAACCAACTAAATGAAAATAATCAACAAAAAGAACACGTCTGACCCCTTGCTTCTTGTCCTGGGGTCAGAGGTCACAGTAAATAGTGACTTTTACCCTTTACAATACATTTGGCTCAGTTTTCGTGTCATATAAGTCTGTGCACATTTTCCCTGTATTTTAAGGACTGATTAATTACATTTTCTTATCAGTGAAAGAGGGCACTTTTCAGTTTGTATTTTGCACATGAAATTTACTTCGAAAAATGTGTCATTTTCACTATATTACAGTTAAATATATGCTGTTTGGCTCCTTTGGCACAGGAACAAATTTTGCCTCATTTTTCCAATCCCAAAAGCTGAAGTGAGAGCTGGGGGTACTTGGGTAAAAATGCATATTTCAGACGGTACTCCACTGTAAAAAGTTTGAGAACCACTGCTTTAGCGGATCCGGCTCTGAGTAATAAACCCACAGGCGGTTTATTGTGAATGTCACTGCCCTTATTACTTTATTTCCATCGGACTTTATAAATGTTAAATGAGACAAATACTGTTTACAGCCTGGAAAACACCTTCACCGACTGCGTCTGAATACAACACCTCATTTACCTTAAAAATAATGGGTTCAACTGGAGCTCCCCCAGCTGCAAAAACAACCCCAGACAGGCTTTTATCCACAGTACATCTACAGATTCATCCCAGTTATGAACTTCTACCAGAACTGAAGCTGTCCGGTGGAGTTCAGAGCAGGAAGCCCACATCCTCTTTACTCCTGGAGCTGGGAACAATCCAATGCATCTTCTTTATCCGCCGAAAACCGCCTAAAAGTCTCCCATTTGTAACTATTAGTGCAGCTGTGGGAGAAGGCCAGCTCGAATCCTTTTCTCCTGCTTTTGTGGAAAAGATCAGTTCAATCCTAATCTTTATTTTTTCCCAGAAGGACGTAAGTGGCTTTGTGAGGCAGCAGCTTCTCGGGCTTAAATATGTGACAGAACTTTGGCTTTCGTTGGGTCACTTTACTGCATCACAGGACTAGTAATGAACAACTGGGTGATCTGACCAAAAAGCCAAAAGACCACATGGCGACGACTCCAAAGCGGTTTTCCTCTGGTTTGTGGAACACTCAGACCCTGCCCGATGGTTTTTAGTGGTTATCTTTCCAATAACGCTGTATTTTTGCCTCATTTTGGACCAATTTCGGGGGTTTATTTTAGAATTCAGGCCAGGATGAGGCTCGTCAGTGATGGATTATGGAGATGCAGTCCACATACCTGCAGCATCTTGAACACTTACCGAGGACTTTTCATTAGTTCTACTTCACACACGTTACAGACGCTCCCGGATCAATGTGTCGCCATTAGTTTTACAGTAGTTTTTATGTGACGTGTTTATTTAACGCTGGGGTGTCCAAATCCAGTCCTTGAGATGATGTTCCCCTCTGTCATCACACCTGGAAGCCATTCCATCCTTATCATTCTTCTGCAGAACCTGATGATGAGCCGATCATTAACTGAACCAGGAGTGCTGGAGGAGGGACACATCTAAAACATGGAGGATACCGGCCCCCGAGGACCGGATTTGGACCCCCCTGATGAACATGGACTTTTCTGAATCTACTTGTCCAGCTTTAATGTATATGTTTCTTGGTTTTATGTTCAGCTTGTTCGTAAATGCACCTTTTCACCTGTCGCTTTTATAATTCAGTCCATCTAACACTCAATTCAATTTTTATTCATCTATTCAAAATCCATCTATCCATCTAACATCCATCCTTTCAACATTCATTTATCCAACATCCATTCATCCATCCAATCATCTAACCATCCAACATTCATTTATCCATCCATCCAACATTCATTTATCCATCCATCCATCCACTGATCAAATCATCCATCCAACTATCCATCCATCCATCCATCCATCACTTTGACTTAGATGCTCAGTTCATCACTTATCCTGTTCATAATAAAGTGAAACATTCAATTCCACATAGACTAAATGTCTGGGGGGAAACATTCACATCAGCCAGTTGTTAAGTATCACCCTGTTAAAAACCCCTAGAGGTTGACCTCTAATAGGCGTTACTGTATTACTGTAGAGCTATTCCTCCTAGACCGGTAGAATAGAAAAAGAGCAGTTTTCCACACATTTGCAACATAAAAGGCCAGGCCCTCCAGAGAAAACCACGCTAGCAGTCACTTGAATATAAACACCAACAAACAACTTTCCCTGTGGTGGTACAATCACAGATCAGAGGTTATGCAAGCCTTCTCCAGTGGTTCCCACTGGGCCAGAAATAACCGTCAGAGTATATTTATAAAAGAATAGTCGCTTTTTACGGAGGGGAGCATCGGGGTGACTGCATCCATTGAATTTAACCTACAGGAGGACACAACAGCCGGCGATGATGACTCACTGAGCACATCCACACCGTTGTTATTAGATTTAATCAGGCTTTTTCCAACTCGCACAAGGTAAAAAGAAAATAAAGAAAAATGGATTGTGTAAGATGGTACAGGTTGACTGTTTTGGCGCCATAGGGCTGCAATTACGGCAGTTTGGTAGATGTTTTTAACAGGCCACAACAGCCTGCATTTGGTGGGAGAAATTCACCTCCTGGCTATGAAAACATGTTGATTTAATAATGTTCTGTCTCACATAATTCCCATTACAATTAAACCAATGCTGCACGGTCGTATAATTAGTTAGCTGCCTGTTAATGGCCTTTTCTTTTACTTATGTAGGACTTATATGAAACAGTTTGCACACAATAATTAAAAGTCTACCATTACTATTCAGCAGGATTTGACGATTTAAATGTATTATGAACCTGACGACCCAGTGTTGGTCCATCAGGTCCACTGAGGCTTTTTCTGCCTAAACAACCACAATCACTGACTAACATTTTTGTGTTTGCAGCATAAATGATGTTCCGTGATGGTGAGAATATTTCATTTTTCATTCTTTTTTTACTAAACCTGTTTAATTTTAAATTTTTTTCTTAATGTTTACTTTTTTCACTCATTTTTTTTTTTTTACCCTCTTACCTTATCTTATCTGTTTTTATCTTATCTTATCTGTTCCTATTTTATCTTATCTTATCTTATTAAATCATTGCCAGCAGTCTAATGTCTTTATTTGGACTCTTTCCTCTTGGTTTCACTGCTGCCAGTAGCGTATGCGTACATTGACGTACTTGTCCTTGTTAATTCACCGTCATGTGTTACCGGGTAAAATAAATAAACTCCCAACTCTTTTACATCTGCTCAAACACGCTTGCTGCTCTTGAACATTCAGCATCCGTATTATGGATTCATATTTTTTGTTATTTCGAGGCATTTTTAGCCTCTGAAACAGTTCCTTTGTACTTGTAACAGAGTCCCGCACTGCTGCCGTAAAGTGTAATCCTATATAGTGTCAGAAAGCTCAGGTTCTCAGCTTTCCGATGCCGTTTGAATTTTGTGGATAGCACAAACGGTTCAGGAGTTAACGTCATCTGAATGATGTAAAGTGTAAAATGTAGCACCGCTGTTAAGGGGTTAATGTCAAAGAGAAAGAAGGAAGCCTGAAAATATTACAAGTAAGAGGCTAAATTTTGACTATTTCAACAGTAGTCACTTTTCCATTGACCCTCAAATTGCACAAATATAACTTGCACATAAAAATTTACCAAACAGAAAAACAACAATTTCATCAAAGCTCTCATTTTTTGATAAATTTTTGCAGTGGAGGTGGTTTTTCGGGCATAGCGCAATTGGTATATCACACAAAACTGCAATGGAAAGACCTTTTTCCGCAACTAGAGTCATGTGAAATTAAAAAAAAACGGATGTTGACAAACGTTACAACAAGCAAAGAAAACAAGTTTTAAAGGAAACATGGTGCGGTATGTGTGGACACACCAGGAAACCCAATAATTGTTTTAATTTAGTAGGAGATAGAGGGGTAATATATAAGAAGAATAATGAATATATCTATAAATCAACATATTTGCATTCGTCTCCATGTTTATAGAATGACTTCTCGTGTCATCTTGCAATAATAAATAAACAAATGATTGAATTTGTGATTTAATGGAAAAAACCGACATTACGCACTTCTCATTTTTCAACATTTCCTAAATATCGGTAAAGTTTTGCGCAGTCGTCCAATGGAAAAGCAACTAGTGACTTTCAACAAATACAATCGTCAACAACCAATCAGTCAGAAAACTCCACATTTTGTCCAGAATATGAAGTGTTATCTTCAGGACAGGAACACAGGGAGACGGCAAATGGAAAAACAGCTGCGTTAGGATTTCCAGCTATGCAAGTTCTGATACAGCATCCAATTCAATCTGTAAGAAATATGTGGTTTTATGCTTTTACAAATGATGTACGAAGTGATGCCTTATTTATACAGCGTCTGTGCATCTGTTATCTCAGAGGGCATGGGTGTTATTTCACATATCTTTGTAGTTGTGTGTATTTATTATTCTTCAGTATATTTGATCTTTCTTGTATTGTATTTATGTTGATTGTTGCTGTGTGTAGAGCGACTGCTTTCCCTTAAAACTATGCTTTCAAGGGCATGAAATCGGTCAAATTAAAAAGCAGAAATATTCCACCATAAATTACTTTAAGCCAAGATAACACAGTGACGTCTTAAAAGCCCGTATCAGTCATTTACATATACACTGAGGAGACATTTTGACTCCGCTCGTCTCTTTATTGCTGACCTTTGGGTTTATTAACGTAATGCCTTCACATCTGACCCAACATTGAGAAACCAGGTTTACTTAAATGAAAGGATGTTAAAATATATGGTGCACTGTAGCTAATTACCAGTGCTTTTTCTCCTTTAGCGCATGCATACTCTGATCTGGTTCCGAGCCGCTGCAGGATGGAGGCTGAATAATTTAACTTGTGTACACGGCTTCCCTTTCTCCCCGAGTACGCTGAACCGGGCGAACCACAACACAGCGACGCAGAAGAAAACAAACGACCGCAACCTGGAGGTCAAACCACGCAGGAAAAACAGAGGGCGAGGAGAAATAAACCCACCGCTGGACCTGAACATTACAGAACGCTACGATACCGCAACAGCCAGACGGTTACAGAGCGATTAGAAAGTTTTTACAGGTGTTTTTCTAGGCTTCGAACTTGGAAATTTATGGCTTGGAAATTTATGCAAAACGCCAATGAGAAGTTTACTGTGGAAACTTCATGTTATATGGAATTTGAAGGAAATATGTTAGAGCATATGAAGCAAGTACACTACAAGACATATGAACTTTAATGACGTCCCATTTTTAATCTGTAGGCATTAATACGGAGGTGTTCCACCCTTTGCAGATATAAACAGTTTTAACTCTTCTGGGAAGGATTTCCACCAGATTTAGGAGTGTGTTTATGGGCATTTTTGGCCATTGCTCTAGAAGTGTATTTCTGAGGTCAAGTACGAGAAGGTCTGGATCACATTCAATCAAAGATGTTCTATCAGGTTAAGCTCAGGACTCTGTGTAGACCAGTCCAGTTCCTCCAATAGAATGGACAAAAATGACTACAATAATGGGCAAAATGAGCAAATAATAACAAAAATTTACCAAAATACAAAAAAAAAAGAACAAAATAACCATCAGTACAAAAGAATGACTAAAACAATTAGCAAAAAAAAAAAAAAAGACAGATATAGTAAACAAAATGAACAAAAATGATACAAAAAAAAATAAATAAATAAATCGGGCAAACCATGAATGAAAATGACAAATTCTCAAGAGAACAAACAAAAAATCATCCAAATAGTCGACAAAATAAACAAAAGTGAACTAAATAATCAACAAACTGAACAGCAGAAAAGAAAAAAATAGCCAGTGAACAAAATACAAACACCAAAGTCACTCATCCATGTCTAAGTGCACAAAGCGCGGTCGAAAATGTCAAAAAAATTCACAAATGTTTTGTTCTGCTGAAGTATTAAGAGTCCCTTTGACTGGAACTAAGATTCCATGTCCAGCTCTTGGAAAACCAAACCGCTTCCACTTTGTTATAAAACCACTAACAGTCCAAATGTCCCATCACGGCACCAGGCTCCACCCATTCTTTAATGTTAGTAGAAGCGTCGACGTGACTACATGATTGATTTTATTCACCTGTGGACACGGAAGTGATCAGAGCTACAGATGTACCAATCCAATATTTTGAGCTCCGATACCGATCTGATACCAGTACTGCCGATATCTGCCAATACTGATACCGACCAATCCAATACGACTGTTAAATTCACAGAGTAAGAAAGAAACTGGGAATTAATTAAGGTAATATCAGTCACTTTTCACTCTAAAATCTTGAGTAAGAAATATCTGTAAAGAGTCTAATTTGTCACTCATTTTTTTAACCTATATCTGATCCAGTGTTTGGTACATCCCTAATCAGAACACCTTCATTCAATGATCTGCAGAGGTGACCCAATACTTTTAGCCAATATAGTGTATGCAACATCATTTTATGACTCCGCCCCCCGAAGGGGAGGCAAGGGGTATTGTTTTTGGTTCAGTTAGTTTATTTGTTTGTTTCTTTGTTTGCTTGTTAACACTGGTGGCAAAACTGTTGAACTCATACCACATTTGGTTTATAGATTTCCAGTGACCTAGAATACATCTGATTACATTTTGGTAAAAGTAGGTCAAAGTTCAAATTTTTAATGAAGTTTTAAAATCTTTTTTTCCATTTACTTTTAATGGGTGAAATTTCAAATGTCTGTAAAAATATCAGTTTTGTTTCAATTTACTTCAAACTTGGCGCATACATAGAGGCAACCGATATGACATCAGCACACGCACAGACATGATGACATCAGGTGGACAGATGCCAAATAAAGCAACAATACATTCGAAGGGCGGGGTTTCCTGTGCCTGGAACCACTTGTTTGTGTGTTTGTTTCTTCGTTTCCTTTGTTTGTTAACACTCTGGCAGCAAATCTATTGGTCGAATTCATACCAAATTGGGTTATAGATTGCCAGTGACCCAGAATAGATGTGATTACATTTTGGGAAAAGTCAGTCAAAGTTCTAATTTCTTATGAGTTTTTAAAATCTTTTTTCTTTTCCCATTCATTTATAATGGGCAAAATTTCAAATGTCTATAAAAACATCAATTTTGTTTCAGTTTACTTAAAACTTGGCACATATATAGAGGCTACTGAGCATAATACACATGATGACATTAGCTGGATCGATGCAAAAATATGATACAATACATGCGAGGGGCGGGGCTTCTTGTGCCTGGAACCACTTGTTTTGATAGAATATTGCAGCAACAAACTAAGTTGACTTATTCCCATTCCATAACAAAGCACATGTTCATAATAAGACAGTTTGTTTCTGAGACAAAAGCCCAAAGGTATCAACTTTATTACAGTGAAAGATAATAAAGCTGTAAATTGTCATATTTAAGGCGCTAAAACAATCCAGTCGTCAAATTAAGTGTGGCTGCTCGACGAGAGGGTCTCAAACCGTAAATGAGCAGCGAAAACAGAGCAGACAATAAATAAACACAACATGAAGGAGTATTTTCCTGAATAGAGAGTTTATGGGCCTGTGGTCATTAAAGTTGACGTGAAGTCACAGTCGTGGTGAGACATTTACACCGACCCACCGTGGGGGTTGGATTTTATGGGCTGTATTTTGGTGTGTGTCTTAGTGCTAAATTGTGTCCTCAGTAAATGTTTTGGAATGTCATTAGAAGGTTTTTCTGCTCCACAGCTTTGACTTTAAGACGGGCTTTGCTGATCTGACACAAATGCCACCGCTGTACTGCACCTTTCAGCTCTATTTCCCTGGCACAGCGAGCCCACAGGGCTGTCCATTTGCTGATTGTGTAATTAGCTACATCCTTAAATCAGACACTAATTACACAAAAATAGATGCAAGTGGGCACTTCCTAAGTGTGCAGACTTGAACTTAAAGTTTTCAAGGCAGTCTTCGCAAAGAAACACTAAACACATTGTTATAAGCATCTGTTAAAGGGTTCATATTTATCTAACCCCACTTTTCTGAGTCTGTGGTTCCTGTCTTTGTGTATTTGGACCCTAATAGTTCCTCCAGT
>JAPQRP010026779.1:0-15262 GCA_037367295.1 Apogon hyalosoma | reverse complement strand
AGTTTAGTACAGGGCCAGACAGACCCACCCAGTTCTCCAGTCGTTTGAGTAATATAATGTGGTCGACTGTATCAAACGCAGCACTGAGGTCCAGCAGAACTAACACTGACATGTTTCCATCGTCTGCATTCAAACAGATGTCATTCATTACTTTGGTCAGAGCAGTCTCAGTGCTGTGGTTCTGTCTAAAACCTGACTGGAAGACATCATAGCAGTTGTGATGTGTTAAATAGTCATCTAGCTGATGAAAAACAGCTTTTTCAATGATCTTACTTAAAAATGGAAGATTGGAGAGCGGCCTGTAGTTGTTCATTTGTGTCTTGTCTCTTTTTAGCAGAGGTTTAATTAGAAAAAATTACATGAGCCATTTCTATTCCATTCCTAATCCCACCAATAAAACTACAAATATCCAGTTTAATGCAGTGTGGTCAATCACTAAAACCATCAGTTTACTTTGATTCTGACATAAACATTCATTCCTCTCAGTTCCACAAGCAAATCAGGAGAAAAACTAAGAGCCGAGTGAGATCAAGTAGGTAGTATTGTGCTGTGCAAAAATTAACTCTCAATATTCCTACTTGAAATTTTTGTCAGAACTTTATTCATCGTGGAGGCATTTCTTCTGCCAGGCATTGTGAAGTGATAAATGTACACCAGAGCTTGTAAAATAGCAATAAAAATATGATGACTATAAGTACTAATGAAATACAGTAGAAAAATACAAATATAAAAAATAGGCTATATAAATTTGTCAAAGTGACTAAAAAAAACAAAAACAAAAAAATTATAAAAATAAATAAAGTAACAAGTGTGCAGTGGGTGAGTGAATGCAGTGAAGTCTGGGTTACTTACATCGATATTTGACTCAGGACTTTTTTCCTGCACAGTTAATACCAGTCATCCACAAGGTGTAAAAAATAACATCTTTATTTGGTTGATTTTCCATTTGGCTGTTCCCAAAACTTTTATGGCATGTGGACTTTCATATCCCCCTTTCGTCATCAAGCTATTAATATTAAGAGTGGATTGATTTTGGAATAACGTTCTCAATATTAGCACCTCTGGTTTGTTCAGCAGTACAGTAACAATAAGGTAAGCATGTCTGCAGGTTATACAGTAGGATGGACTCTGACTGATCAGCAAAAACTCCAGATCCTTTAGAGAGGATCAGAAGATTATGTGGCTTAATGGCCATTTTACCAAATGAATGGTGTCGCAGTTTGATCATTTATGTGGTTATGGTTGGGAATGAGCATACGTCACCATGTGCTTGTCCACGCAAATACTTCCTCCACCACCTACTAACTTCCACTCCACTCCACCTGCACTAATGTTTGCAGCACCACACACACACTGTACACACAGACGGTGGTGATGTCACAGGACTGGGACGGGCCTGTAGGTGTGGTAGGCTGTCTGCTTAACAGGGATTACAGGGTAAACAACCCTCTCTTCCTCTTCCACTCTCTTCCCACCTCTTAAGCACTGAAGCCAAAGCTGGTGAGACGGAATGGGAAGATTCTACAGACACAGGTAAGTGTAAAACTCCAGTCTCCTCACATATTTAAACAATCTGCTGTATTTAGACATGAGTTTGGTTGCATGGCAAGAGGCAGCCTTATAAAAACACTAATCCTTCTTACTCAACAAACAGAGTAAGCTTATTTGGGACTCAGCATTAATGCTTGAGCAACATGGCTGAAGACAGACCAAGGCTGCATGGTCTTAATCTGTTTACATCAGACAAATGGGATGATTTCATGCTCACATTGTATAGCCTCCTGAGAAGCCAAAATTAATTTTTGTCTTGTAGAGATAAGACTTTCACAGCTTTGTTAGAAAAATAAAGTGAAAAGATCAAATAAATGTGTCTGAAAAGTTGTTCTGGCATACTGTTTTCATCCAAGGCACTTGGTGAAAGTAAAAAAAAAAAAGCTGTTTGTAATTTCCTGAGGCTCAGAGGGGGGAAAACACTAATCCAAATACACTGAAAAATTATTTGACTTTTTGCAAGAAGGTGACTTTGTTAAAAAGATAATACAGATTATTTTTATGCAGATAAGGTGAATGTATAGACTACATGTAAAAATATGTTACCACTCAAAAGACGAGGACAACTTTGACTTATCCATCACTGTAAAATAACTGCTGAACAACTATTCATACCAAACTTTTTATCTCATTTGGATGTTCAGAGGATCCCTCATTTATGCAAACAGATATATCTTTCTTTTTCTATTTCTAATTCTTTTCCGGACACTATACGGTCAGTTAATTAAATATAAATGCATACAATATTAAACTGAAGGGCCTTGCTTAGCAAAGATTAGATGTAGAAAAATAAATAATCTGGACTCTGTAAACGGTGTCTTTCTTCACTATTCACTGTAAAAAAAAAAAAACATGATTTTTAGTTATAATGTCTGTAAAATGATCCATTGTCAGGCAGAAAAGGAGTTAAATTTGGACTTTAAAAGAGTAATTTGCAACTTTGGGTTCTAATGATGCAGACTGTTAGGAAATAATAGTAAAACAGGATAGATGTAGGACACGCAGAGGTCTCAAATGTATATCATTAGTAAAGTCTTATATTTGCACTACTGTGAAAATGTAACTATCCGAAAATAAAATTAAAAAAAAAAAGTAGATTGGACGTTAGATCACGCACTTACACTAAATTTGTATTGAATATATGTAAACAAGTGCAGCCTATATATATGGATAGGTCATGTGTGTCTGTTGTCTATCCGTTCCGCACCCAGCCTGTCCACAGCGCGTGGGGCCGAGCAAATAGACGCAGCTGCCTGATCGACATGCTCCGGTGAACTCCGAGCTTAAAATACACCGAGGGCGTAGACTCCAATCAAACACTTTACAGAAGCTGTTGTTAAGTAGCGGCGAAGAGACACACACGGGGTCAAAGGTGAATGCGTAGAGCTGCTAAATACCTGGAAGGAGCCCAGGGTTGTCCTTCACGTTACCCGGATGTCTGAGTCAAGCCGTGGGTTTCCGGAGTACCCCGAAGGACGCTGTGGATGCTTTTTCAGTAGGTAGTTTCTTGTCTGGGGTGGAATCTTAGCAGGTACTGACACTAGAATCATTATTTATATACAAAAAGGGGGTGGCACTTCATGAATGTGGACGTGAATTAACATTTAGAAGTCTGCAAACATCGAGTTTTGCAATACTTTTACTCTGAATACTGCTTTGAGCTAGTAGCCATTTATTTTGTGCAATATGTATAGTTTTACATCTATTGCTGTGGTTTTCAGTGGCCAAAGTTGGGCCATCACGTTTCATTCTTGAGATTTTTTTCGTCCTGCTGTAATATTTCACACTCAAACCAAAAGTAAGACAAAACAGCTAAGTCTAACTCTAGACCTGGATCACAACACGTACTTACAAATGGATAAAACTGAATATATGAGCATTTCCAGCTTATATTTCTGGGGGGGAAAAAAAACAAAAAACAAACAAAAAAAAACCACTTAATATTTGTATGATAAACTTGGGATATTGTTGAGTTAAAGCCCCCAAATTTGCCTTTAGAATAACTAAAATCTACAAAAGCACAAAGACTGTATGGTATCCTGAAAAAAATGTCCACTGAGTTCCCCTTGTGTGTTACTATTTTCTTTCTTATTCAATGGACAAAGGGTTTTGAGCGAGAAAAATCCCTGACTTGTATCATCATTTCATTTAAAACATGTTTGAAAAGCTTCATTATCCACTTTAGCCTTGCCCCTTCTCGTTGCTTAACCCCTGAGACGTTATTTCAGTGAATTGGGCCGCTTGGAATTTGTGTCTGTAGAAGTGTCATAAAAGCTGCTGTGAATATGTGCTTGTGTTCCTTTTGAAGAGTGGTTTTGCTTTACTGTTTGTTTTGGGTGTCAAAACAGGGTGGAGTAACCGCAAAAGACTAAGGGAGGAATTGAAGTTTGACAGGTTTTTACTTAATAAGGCACTCAGAATGTACATCAATAAGAGATTTAGGATGTTGAGCTGTGACCTGGAACACACTGAACAACAACAAATATTTGAATTTTTGGCCCAGTAGTTTTTGTTTTGTGGCTCTTTATTTTCTAAATGGGTCCAGCTGCTATTTAACAGCTGGTTGAACTCCAGAAAGCAGTTACTTGGTCAAAACTTGGTAAAAACAGTTTTTGTTTGTTTGTTTGTTTGTTTGTTTGTTTGTTTTAAAGGAAAATCATGACAGCTCTGCAAACAGTGAAAACAAAAAATGACAAGGAAAACTATGTTTAAAAAAAAATATATATTTTTTTTTTATAGTGAGTCAGTCTCACTGCTCTGAGTTTTGCCCCCCATTACACAGGCAGCAGCAGGTGTACTGAACATGCTCAGACATCTATGGATAGAACAAGGTCTATTCTATCAGCACATTTTGAAAATTTTCTTAGAGTAAATGGTTTAATTTTTATGAATATTTAAAATAAATCATACTTTCAGAATGCTCACCATAGACACGTCAGGGGCTAAAGGGTTAATAAAACGGACATGTCTTATGTGTCTCAGGAGGTTTTCTTGACATAGTGGCAGATCTAGAAGACCCCTGAGATGGATGAGGAAGTGAATCCACTGGAGAGAGACCACTCACTCTCTGTGGTTCTGCCAGGTGGACTGGAGAAAAATGCAATCGTGCATGGAAGGTTTGTTATTTTGCATGTTTATTTTTATCAAGCATCTAAGGTTGGGTCATATAAAATATATTAATGGCAGTGTTCATTAATTCAACCTTATTTTAACCTTGAAATCATTCATGATATTTTCAGTGGTGTAACATAATAAATACAAATGGGTACATTGGATATCTTAGTCTTATACTGACTTATAGGTACAACAGTGTTATATTTAATGTATAGAACAGATAGAAATGGAAAAACTAAAAAGAACTTTGAGCATCAGACATTCACTTGACTGTGTTAAATAGTTAATATACAGTATGACCAGTTTAACCCTCAGCAACCAAACGTGCCTACTGATCTAAAATATTTAATACATTTTTAACCACTAATCTTATCAATATATGTAAATAAGGTAAAATGTAGTTTCTCAGCTTTTCATCAACAGGAGATGTGTGGTTTTTTTGGGAAGCTAAGAGATTCCTTGGTGAACATGGAAATACTTTTATTTTCTGCAGCATTGATTCACCAATAAAGCCCATGTAGTTTGGCAGATGACAGTGGTTGTGGAGATGTGTTGTTACATTCGAAAAAGCTACTTTTGCATCAGTTTTCTCTGTTCCAATGTAAAAACCTTTAAATTGTATTGACATCTACATGTTCAGTAAATAAAATACAGGAAAATGGCTGCTTTGCAGAGCCAATGCAGAGGATAAAGGCATAAATGGTGATCGCTGGAATGGTTAGATGCTGTGAAAAATTAATTTGGAAGTCACCACAAAAATAGTGCTAAGTCTTCTTGGAGTGGAGACAGAGATTTGTTGTTATGTAAGGCTTGGTAAATAAATGGAAACAGAAATAGGCCAAATAATTACAACCCCACATCCCAAAAAAGTTGGGACACTGTATAAAATGTAAATTAAAAACAGAATACAATGATTTACACATTTCATAAACCTGTGTTCTTTTGTTATATAAACAAAGAAGTCTCTTCAATTATTTATACTCAGAAAATGTACCAGTTTAACCAAAAAAGGTAATTTTTAACTTGATGGCAGCAACACGTCTCAAATAAGTAAGGATGAAGGAAATGAAGACTAGAAAATAGAAGCTGAGACATAACAAGATGAAAACAACGTATACGATGCAAAGAGAGAAAAATATTACAAAAGATGTCACGATACCAAAATATACTTAAAGGTGGGGTGCAAGATATTGTCCTGGAGCATTTTTTACTATATTGCTTAAAACCCCTTCACACCCCGATTACAACCACTTAATTAAACGCTCTAACACAAAAATAAAAAAATGTAGTCACCTGTGGAACGGACAGGACTGAAAAAACACCATCCAATCATTTTGAGCGCCCACTCAAAATGATTGAACAGTGATATGTCTATCAAACTCAACTGCCATTTGGACCTCCCCCCTCTGTGTGTACCCTTCCTGCATGAATTGTGCAATCTCAGAGGCTTGGAGCACTAGTACAGGAAACAAAGCCTAAGCGTGGCTAGCTAAATTAGCAATATTAGGATGTAAAGTTTACCAGAAAACTGTTTTGTCTCTAACATAAGTCACTAGGAAATGTAACGTTATCCAGATAGGTATGAACTGGGGCTGTTCTGTAAGAGCGGGGGGTGTTGGAGGAGACTGAATGAGGTATGCATGGATTGGAGCTTGAGCCGGGGTAGGAGACCAAGCCGGTGTCGGAGACCAAGCCAGAGCCTGAGCCGTAGCCGGGTGAATTGTTGCTGTGCAGCGCTCATGAACCCTCGGGAACAAGCATTGCATGTGCCAGTATTCTGGAGGCGTGGCTTTGGGAGGGATGTCTGAAGAAAGGGATTTGGACTTTTGAATTGTGTATTTTCAAAAGGTAGCTTGCTTGAACCATTTTCCTAAGATCTTGTACCCCACCTTTAACATCATAGTCACTGATTTATTTAAAAAAAAAAAAAAAAGTGGCGGGATAAATTAAGTAAAAACCATCTCTGAGGCATTTGGAAGTAAAGATAACAATTTAAGCAAAACTAACCAATGCAATGATATTTATCCCACTATAAAACTATATTATAACATTTAGAATTATTGTTTTATAGCCCAGAACTGTTAGAAAAGAAACACCTGAATTCAATGTGTCCACATACTTTTGTCCATTTGTGTATGACAGGAAATTATGCCATGAGGCTGACAATTTAGTAGAAAAACAGCATGTGCATGTCTGGGTGTGTTGCTGTACCTTCCACCAAAGTTATCTCATCACCTCCAGTAGGAGTGTCTGCTGTTAAAAACAGACAATAATATTATTATATTGGCTACACAGATGGAGCCGATCAGAGTTCAACGTGATTTGCAAAAATACAATATTATAGAAAGTATTTATTGCATCTAAGGATGTGTAACATTATAGTTTTGTCAGAAAACTAAAGGTGTGAAAATAGATATGTCCCAATACTTTTTTCCATATAGTGTATCACTTAGGCAATAATGCTATTAGGCTAACGATAAATTTCACCTGTTCTAACCTGTTCTATTCCACTTTTTATCTTTTCTTCCTCTTTTTGACCTGTTTCCTCTCACTTGTGTTTTGTTAATTTGACTGCATTTTCTCGCTGGTATAGTAAACCTGTGATGGACTTGCTGGTGACACTTTGTGCCAGTTACCACCTCAATCCCTCAGACTACACCGTTGAGGTCCTGTCCCCCAACAAGAATAACATAAGCTTCAAGCCCAACTCTCCCATCGGTTCGCTAGAAGTAGATAAGATAGTGCTAAAGCCCAAAGGAGTGGAGGAAAATCCTAGACGGCCCTATATGCCCGAGGTGAGAATCCATCATTCATGTAGGGTTATGGGAAATCTCAAACAACAATGCATATTTTAGTTAAGATTGAATGTATGACTGTTTAACTCAACTATATGACCACATAATTAGAATTACACACAACTATATTTTTGCACACTTATGTATATTTCTTTGTCATATTGATAATACATTGTCTTGTACATATTGTAGAAAATGCTGTTCAAAATTTTTTTTAGTGTGTGTGTACATGTATGTATGTATGTGTACATGTAAATATCCTGGATAAAGTAAATAAAGATGATGAAATTTTTTTGTTTTTTTTTAGGCCACTGTACGTCTTCTAATCAACTACAATAAGTCCCACAAAGCTGTGGTGCGAGTAAATCCCAGAATCCCCCTTGAGTTCCTGATGCCACAGGTCTGCGAGAAGTGTGAGTTTAATGTGGAAACGACCATTCTACTGACATACTCCAACTCCAAAGAGCCGCTGGATCTGACCAAAACTTTAAATGACTATGGGCTGAGGGAGGTGTTCGCCAAAGACACGGCGAGGAAGGAGCGTCAGCAGCGACCGTCAGTATCTGAATCTGGTATGTCCCATATAATCAAATTCAATATGTTCAAACCTTTAGTTCTGTTGTCAGTGTATCCTTCAAACATAGAAACATGCAGAGCTGAATTATCTACTCAAGAGTCTTCATCTTCTGTTTATAGGTTTTCCATGTGTATAGTGAATAAACTACAGTTAACATTTATATTTCTACTAAAACGCTCCCACTCACAGCAGCCTAAATGCTATATATATTATTTTATTTTTAGTATACATTAAATGATTGATTTATGCCCCATCCACACCTTGGATACAATAAAACTTTTAGTTCATGTGTAAATATATCATTTTAAAACACTTTCTTATAGTGAGGATTAACAGATACCCTAGTCTGGGTTGTCCATGTGGAAAATGAGGAAATTTGAAACGGTGGTGCATCAACCTAATCTGTGCATGGGAATTGCTCTTTTATATAATAAAATAAATACAGTTGAAACATAAATATAGGTCATATACAGTCCCTTCCAAAAGTATTGGAACAGCAAAGCCAACTCCTTTTCGTTTGTTGTTCACTGAAGCCATTTGGGTTTAAGATCAAAAGATGAAATATGAGACAAGGGTAAAGAAGTTCAGCTTTTATTTCCGGTTATTTAGATGTGTTAAACAACTTAGGGCATGTCACCTTTTGAATCAGAACATAACATTTTTAGGTGAGCAAAAGTAAAGGAACAACTAATCTATAAGTACATAACTTGGTGATCTGATTTTTTTTTTCTAAAATTTGAAAAAATAAAGTATTTCACCAGAGGAGCAATTAGAAAGTTCCATAAGTTATGTGACCCCTTAATTTTGCATTGTAGCAAGCAGGAGTGATATCAGACAAAAAGGTTTTTATTACTAATTCTACTTACTAACCACTACAGAGGGTCCTGGAACAAAGGGACAACTTAGCTCATGGTGCAAGAAAATGAACTCCATAAAAACATAATCATTCTACATAAAACAACTAACAAAAAGGGTAAAATGCATCATAATTCTAATAAGAACATTTATTTTAAACCCAAAACACTTTAAACACATACAACTATCCCAAACTACCTTGCCCCAATGCATGCTCAGAAACCTCTCCCCCAGCTGCTCCTCCAACACGCCACATAGCCCCCACCTAGCAGGTTAGCTGTCCCCAGCAACCTAAGCATCCACAACAAAGTCCCTGAGGTGTTGGGGAAGCCGGCGTTGGTGGTGATGGAGAGGCCATCAGGTGTTCGAAGGTGGCTGGAGTGTTGCACAGTCCAAAGGGCATCACCTTGAACTGCCACAACCCCTGACCGATGGAAAAGGCTGTCTTGGGACGTGTCTCTGGTGCAAGCTCCACCTGCCAGTAACTGCTCCTAAGGTCAAGAGAACTGAACCAGCTGGACCCAGCAATGTGGTTGAGGGCATCATCAATCCGGGGCAGCGGGTTAGAGTCTTTGCAGGTGACCTTGTTCAGAAGGCAATAGTTGACACAGAAGCGCCAGGTACCATCCTTCTTCCTGACCAGGACCACTGGAACTGCCCAAGGGCTGGTTGAGGGCTCGATGATGCCCGCCTCTTGCATCTATTTTTTTTTTCTTCTGCTGCAGCCTGTTTGGTGAATGGCAGGTGATGAGGGCGGAGTCGAATGGGGCGTGCCCCACCAGTGTCCATTTTGTGTTGGACCAAGCTAGTGGGGCACAGTCCTCATCCTTGGCAGCAAAGATGTCAGCAAACAGGTCCAACAGTTCTCGTAGTTGGTGTTTCTGGTCTGTCTCCTGGCCCTCACAGCTCCAGCAGTACAGGTCATCTATGGCCTGCTTAGTCTCCACTGATGGTGCTTGAGGCAGCTGTGATGGTCTGATGGACCCATTTCCTACAGTGAGTGGTGACAAAGTAGACAGCCCATCAACTGCTGCTGCTGTGGAGTCAGCAACTGCTACCATCAGTGGTGGTGAGGGATGCTTCTCAGCAGGTGGCAGTGTCGTGGTTACCTCAGTTGTTGTTGGAGTTGAGAGGTCTTGGGCTGACAAAGAGGTGAGCCGCAGTCTTTCTTCACCAGAGGGTTGGAGTGCACTGGCGTCAGAACCCAGGTAGAGTGTAACCCTGGGCACATCGACCACTGCCTCCCACTTAACCAACAGGTTCAGCCCAATGATGCAGGCTTCTTGTATTTTGGCAAGCCAAAACTTATGATCAGCAAAAGTCATTTGGAGAACCCTCTCTCCCAGCATTTTGGTGTGTTCGCTAGTGACAGTGGTGATGCAGAGTTTGGTGCATCTCCAACCCCATGGCTTTGGACCGGTGGTTCCAGGCAGGGTTCCCTGACAGATGAGGGAGATGGTTGACCCAGTGTCCACGAGAGCCCTGTACTGGGTGCCACCAGTGTTGCAGTTCATGTACAGTCCATGGGTCTGGCCCACACAGCCAAGTCGTAGTTGTGATGTGGAAGGGGAGGTGGTAATGGTCACAGGTGGCAGTCCTCCCATTGTACCACCCTGTTTTAGTTTAATGGCAGTTGGACGGCCTGAGCTTCTTGGGGCTGGTGCTGGGCAGTAGTGTGCAATGTGACCTGGTTCACTACAACAGTAATATCCCTTCATAGACTGCTGTCCATCCCTCCTGGTTCCCCTTTGTGGTTGCTGTAGGGGTGCACCAGTGGCCCAACAGGTCATGTCGTCATTGTCATCCTCTTCATAATCTGCTTGACGGAGTCTGGGTCTCATGCAGGGAAAGCATTCTCTTGCACCTAGCACATGCTCAACCTGTTCTGTTTCATTCAGGGCTTCAGTCAAAGTCTTTGGTGCACAAAGACGGATATGTTCCTGGAGTCGTGCAGGTTAGAGTCCCCGGATGAAGGCTTGGAGAGCTTGCTCTTCCTGTGTGGTGGTATTAAAGGTGGGATACCCTTGTTGTGCATGAAGGTGGAGGTCTGCAGTGTAAGCACCTAGGCTCTCTCCCCCTCTTCTCTGGCGGCTGAGCAGCTTTTCCCGAGCATCATCTGTGTAGGTGCGGCAGCCAAAGTGGTGCTGTAGTGCTCCCTCTCTGGCCTGTCAGTTGAGTCACTCTTGTGGCTAGAGGTCTGTGAGGATCTTTAGAGCCCTGCCTCCCAAATCAAGGGGAACTTGGACCGCTGTCTCCTCCGCTGACCAGTTACTGAGCTGTGCAGCCAGTTGTTTCTGAATGAGATAAGTCTCTGGGGGCTCTTCTCCATTATAAGCATGGCAGTTTCATCATACCCTCTGAGGAAGCTTTGGTACTTGTGGGGCCGGTGACACAGTGTTGAAGACGACATGGCTGCTGGTCGTCGCACCAGGAGGAGGTGTGTTGTCCACCGCTGGCAGGGAGGGGGTAGCAGTGAATTTGTCCCTTAGCGCCAGGGATTCTCTGGTCCCATCTGGCCCCTCCTGGATCCTCTGTCAATGCTGATTCGCTGCTGCCTTGTGATCGCCATAGTCATAAGGAAGGTTGAACCCCCCCCCCCCACAAGATGCATCATCCCCGACATTACTTCTTCACTCTTTTTGGGCCAGGCACCTACACTCGTGCAGACGTGTGATGAAATCTACAATTTCTTCTAATGTGGCTGCCATTCTGACATAAATGTACCAAGCAGGAGTAATGTCAGACAAAAGGGTTTTTATTACTAATTCTACTTACTAACCATTGTAGAGGGTCATGGAACAAAGGAGCAACTTAGCTCATGGTGCAAGAAAATGAACTCTATAAAAAAAAAAAAAATCACTCTACATAAAACAACTGACAAGAGGGGTAACATACATCACCCCCCCAGCTGTTCCTCCAACATGCCACGGTATTTTGATAGGCTGAATAATGAATGAATACATTTTTAAAAAGTACATAACATTTAATATTTGGTTGCATAACCCTTGCTTGCAATATCTGCTTCAAGCCTGCAATCCATCGTCTACACCAAGCTTTTGCATGCTTTATTTGTGACGCTATTCCAGGCTTTTACCACCGCTTCTTTCAGGTCTTGTTTGTTTTGAGGGGTTTCTCCCTTCAGTCTCTTCTTCAGGAGGTGAAATGCATTCTCTATCGGGTTAGGATCAGGTGACTGTCCATAATATTGTATTCCAGAACTTTTGTGGCTCATCTTTGTACTTCCAATCTGACCTTCTGAGTCTTACTGCTGATGAGTGGTTTGCATCTTGTGGTATGGCCTCTATATTTCTGTTCTCAGAGTCTTCTTCAAACAGTGCCTTAACCCCTGCATTGTAGAGGTTGTTGGTGATGTCACTTGCTGATGTTTTGGAGTTTTTCTTGACAGCTCACAATATTTCGGTTATCAACTACTATTGTTTTCCTTGGCTGACCTTTTTGATATCTGTTACTCTGAACACCAGTAGTATCTTTTTTTTTTTTTTCTTCCAGGATAATCCAAATTCTTGTGCTGGTTATGCCCAATCACTCTGATAGTTTGTCCTTTGTTTCTCAGCTTCAAAATGTCTTGCTTTTCCCCCACAGGACAGCTCTCTTGACTTCATGTTGGCTTATCCTCTTTAACAAGAAATGCAGTCTTTATAGGTTAAACTCAAGGCTAAAACCAAGACTAGTAAGGCAGAGCTATTTATTGTTTGAACAGTCAACCAAAAGGGGAACACCTGGCCCACAAGAGACACCCATCAGTCACTTGTTCCAATACTTTTGCTCACTTAAAAAATGGGTGGGATCAGATAAAGGGTAATATGTCCTAAGTCACGGGCCACCAACCCTGGTCCTCAAGATCCACTATCCTACATGTTTTAGATGTTTCCCTCTTCAAGCACACCTGACGGTTGTTATCAGGCTTCTGCAGAGCTTGATGATAGGCTTATCATTTAAATCAGGTGTTTTGGAAGAGGGATACATGTAAAACATGCAGGATAGTAGATCTCGAGGACCAGGGTTGGTGACCCCTGTCCTAAGTTATTCAACACATTTAAATATAAATACCTGGGGCCTCATGTACAAAGGCTGCATATGCCCAAAAACGTGACGTACGCCCTTTTCTATGCTAACGTTCATATGTACAAAGAGTGAAATGACCATGGAAATGTGCGATCCCTCACGCCAACTTCATAGCTGGCGTACGAATGTTTCTAGTGCTTTTGAACCTTTGGCAACACTTTAGAGGTGATACTGGGAAACTGTTAATAATGTGAAAAAGTTAACTCCTCAGGGTGATGTGCACATCAGAGATATACAAATGAACAATTAACACACCAACATGCCTACCCCCCCATCCAGACCAACCAGACAATGGACCCATCAATACCAACCCTGCCAATCAGCCCAGTAAATTTCAACCATATAAAGAGACAAGGAGACAAACTTCACTCATTGATAAATGTTCTTAATGTAGTGTTAATGTCTGTGAGAACACTTATAAGTTGGTCCAGGCCTCACTGATGCCACTGACTGTCTTTGATGTCCTCTTGTGACTCGGGTGAGGATCTATACTTTTTTATCTATACGGCATCAGCAGCTGGCTGTTGGCAAACCAAAGCATCGGCTGACACTCAGAGGCTGGTCCAATCCCACAGTGTGTGTCTGAACAGTCTAAATGCTGTCTATAAACTGCTATAATGCTTAATGTCAAAACGTTAAACATAGTTTCATGCCTGAAAACTGTGATAAATCAAAACCATGAGATGGTTTTGATTTTCTGGAGGTGAAAATGGACATGATTATAGATGTCCATGCATTATTTGGGGATGACTGATTTTGGACTTTAAGCTACATTAAGTTTTTTTACATTAAGGTCCCGCTGGGGCTCTTCTGCCGCCTGTTTTGGCCACACTTTGTTGGTGGACAACAGTCTTCCACTTCGCAGCCACCTTGACGTCATCATCTGATCGTGCAGAGAGGAATCCCAGAGGGAATCCCACCTGCAGGCCCAGTTTATACTAATTTGCATATGCAAATATGGGTGTGGAGAAGGAGTCTGGTACTCCAACATATGCGGTCAATTCCATGCTTGATTGGGATGTACAAAGGAAATGTGCTTGGATTTGGGCGTCCGTTCAGTTTTGTTCATCTGGATTTTTTTTGTGTGTACGGACTTTTATGGATATAAGCGTATACCAGGTTTCAGTATGAAATCCACGCACATCTTTGTACATGAGGCCCCAGGAAATAAAAGCTGAAATTCTGTACTCTTGTCTCATTCACCTTTTGATCTTAAACCCAAATGTCTTCAGCGAACAACAAAAGAAAAGGAATCGGCCTTGCTGTTCCAATAGACCATTGCCACTTATGTCATCAATACCAGAAGTAAACCGATATGCCGCCATATTGGAAAACAAGAGTGGAGGCAAGAGAGTGACAGATTGCGTGCGTGTGTGTGTGTGTGTAGCAGCTGCTTTATCAGTAATAAGATAAACGGGTTATTAGTGACAGTTTATTGTTTATATATGGTAGACTATTTTCAAACTCTGAACCCTGCTGAAAAGCAATGGTATGCTGAGAAACTGGCTACGATTGATGGGTTTGACCCTTACAAAGACACATGCTGAGTGGGAGCAGGAACACCTAAAATTAATAACATTTTAATTTTTCAGATATATTATGTACCAAAACAATCATTATTTTAGATGTGTAAACACATTTTTTCCCCTTTCTTCATATCACAACCACTACACATAGTAGACCTATGGTCACATGTTGCCACTCTTGAGGCACAGTTCAGGACACTGCCAGTGTCCTGTCAAGCCGGAACACCAGACGCTGGCCGGAACTGCGCGCCACACCTACCCCCATTTGAGCCTTGGCACAATCCAAGAACCACAATAGGTACCGAAACGTGGATAACCTGTACCGTTGCACCTCTATTGTTCACCACTTTCAATGGTTATAGATAGATAGAGAAATAGAGATAGATTTATTTGTCATTTAACATGTCACAGCAGAATGATACATTCAGCATGTCACAGCAAATGAGATTACGATGCACTGTCCTCCAAAACTAGTACGAGCCGCTACCATATTTCAGCACCACCAACAAACTTAGAAATCAGAAATTACAGTGCAAACAGAAAAGCAAGCACAAATACAGACATACTTAGGTGTCATACATTACATTACAATGACATGGCACACACTGAAAAATTCCATCATGTGACCACATGATGGAATTTTTCAGTGGTTTCTGGCAGGAGGGGGGCACAGGAGAAGGAAAGGAAGATGTTGAGGCAGACTAGGTGGGAGAGGGGAGGGGGGTTGTGTGTGTATGTGGTGTTTGTGTGCAGTGATT
>JAPQRP010026724.1:0-15268 GCA_037367295.1 Apogon hyalosoma | reverse complement strand
AACATTTTGATGGATTTTTGAGCACCGTGTACCACATAAAATCGGTTCAAGGTCAGTAAGCACAACCAGAATTAATATATAAGGCACATCGGATTATAAGGCGCACTTCCGTGCTAGTGAGCTGATCACTGTGCTCACTAGCCGAGCACTCCAGGTTCAAAATAGTTCCACCTTGTGAAGCAACTTTGGCTTCCAAAGGTTCCAGCACAGACGTTACTTCTTTCTTCACAGATTCTGCTATTACTGACTCAAATTTTGAGACAATTTCAGTACGTAGCTCATCCATTATGCTCTTAATGCTACGCAACACGTCCGTGTTAGCATCTGGCTCTGGTGAAGACTTGAAGGTCGAGGCTTGACACTGTGATTTGCCAAGGCTAAACTTAGTAAGTTTGTTCCTTGCCCTTAAATTGGCCATTTTTCGGTTACAGTCCAAAATAAAAGGAGCACAGTGATAGTTAAAGAGGCACTTAAAAAAAAAAAGAGCAGTGGGTGGTCGAAAGCACTTAAGAAATATATATAATATGTTCACATTCCCTCGGCGCTACTGCTACACACGTTTTATACCGTCTGCACTCACCAGAAGTCCCGAAAATATGGAATTTCTAAACTAAATATTTTTCAAGTTATTGCATTCACAAAAAGGATATCTGGCGGCAGCAGTCGGACCAAAAACATAATATCCCCAAAACATATAATATATAATATGTAATAATAAATATATAATAACAACGTTACTAACGCCATTTTTGTTTTCCAGTAACGGGTAATCTAATTAATTACTATTTGAAACATTACAACGCCATTGCCGTTACCAACAGTGAAGTGCAGTACATTACTATGCACTGATACTGTATCTAACAGCTGTTCTCTGTCCTGGTTCGCTCAGCCAGGCACTAGAGATGTGATGTTCGTGAATGAATCGAGTCTTTTGAACAGCTCTTTTAAGTGAACGGTAAAACTGATTCGTTGCGAGCCGTTCTTATATTCAAATTGCCCACGCTGCTTTCATGCTTCACCAGTGTGCCCCGTGAGTCTGAGTTGTCCACGCTGCCTTCATGTGAACGACTAATGACATGTTGGAGGTTGAATTGTCTGCAGCACACCCCATTCACTTGAACGCAGCTTTGTGCACAGCTAACTTAGGGGAGGAATTATCAGTGAGAGTCCCAAGTGACTGGACTGAAGATATTTACGGCTGTATTAGGTAGGAGCGACTAAAAAAAGTGGAGATGTGGATTAACTTTAGGAGCATCTTCTCCCTATAAATGCAGATCCCTTTATGTGGTGGAAAAGCCGAGTCTATACCAAAGTCTTGGTATAGAAGCTCTGTTTAGTGGAAACATTGGTTCCATCTCATAAAGTATTTTCTCTAAGACAGGACTAATATTATCAGAGAAGTTGCCTCAAGATGCAAAAGTGAGATCACTTGTCTTCCTTAACTCAAATTTGCCAAAGGATAAGAAGGAGAGGCAGTAGAATCCACAAAGGATGATACTGCTTTATTATTTCAGGGATCTTTAATTTTGTTCACGCTCCAATAAATATTAAGTTACTAAATGAAGTACCCATCTATGCTGTTCTACTCTATACAACTGGCCTGTGAAACACACTCAAACATCTGTTTTCTTTTACATATTTGAAGGTTTTTAAAAAAAGTAACACAATAATTACTTTCCCTGGTAAGTAATTACATTTATGAAGGAGTAATTTAGTTACTAATTCAATTATTTTTTTGGGGAAGTAACTAGTAACTAAAACTAATTACTTTTTTTAAAGTAATTTGCCCAGCACTGATCAAAACACATTTGGGGGAAGTGATGACAGAGTATTTTTTTATTCTTAACTATTGATGAATAGCCCTGTGATGAACTGGTGACATGTCCAGAGTGTACCCTGCCTTCGCCCACAAGTAGTTGGGATAGGCTTCAGCAACCCCCGTGACCCTAGTGAGGATAAAGCGGGCTCAGAAAATGAATGAATGAATATTGATGAATGAAGAAACAATTGGGCTCCAGCAGAAAGGGCACTTTTCTCATCCAGGGCAAAAGGGCAGGTGCTTGAGCACTTCTAGGGGTCTATCTGTGCATGTGCCTGAACCCAAGGAATGCTCTCACCTCTCTGACAATGGCAGATGTGGGCCAGTCAACCACAGCACAAATCTTTAATGGGTCTGGATGAACCCCATGCTTATCTACTACATGACCAAGAAACTTCACTTGTTGTAGTAAATTGCATTTGTCTGGTCTCAACTTCAGTCTGTGTTTATGTAATCTGGCACAAACATCTTCCAGGTGCTGATGGTATGTTGTAAAATCTGGAGAGTACACTATGATGTCATCTAAATATACAAGCAAGGACTCTGCAATTTGGCCACTAAGACACTGTTGCAGTAAGCGTTGGAAAGTGGCAGGGGCATTTCAGAGACCGAAAGGCATCTATTGAAATTCGAACAAACCCAGTGGTGTAGTGAGGGCAGAGATGGGGACTTGGACTTGCAACTTGGATTTGAGTCGCTCTCACTGTGACTTGAAACTCGACCTCAAAAGACTTCAGTCTCGACTCAAGGTTTGGGATTCATGAACAATCTTTTTCTGTTGTGCAGTATCAAAGCCTCACAAGTCTGCTGGACTGAATCTCATAACATTCTTACAGCGAATGTGTCATTACCCATGTGCTGCATACTGCTACATACCTGAATATAAACAAACTAAATGCAGTAGTGTGAGCTCATCTGTAGGATCCGGTGTACCATTTGTTGTATCATTTGGATGACAACTTCACACACTCATAGCAAACAAATTGCTATTTGCTGAGTCTGTGTAATAAAAATAAAGGATGCAGGATCAACGACCTTAAACTTTTAAGGCACCTTTAAAACACACCAATAGGTCAGTCACTTATAGTTAGCAAGCTTGTTTAATGTTAGCTCACTCACATTGTAGATTGTACCAGTCAGGTGTTTAATGTTAATACATTGCTGGCATTATTTTTGTGGTGTTTTGAAAAGATGAGTGGTCATAATGTCTCTAATCATCCGTGTCTCACTGCCATCACCTACAGCAGGGATGTCCAAATCTGGTTCTTGGGGGCCGGTATCCTGCATGATTTAGATATTTCCCTCTTCCAGCACACCTGGAAGCCATTACATCATTATCAGGCTTCTGCAGAGCTTGACAATGAGTTGATCATTAATTGACCCAGGTGTGCTTTAAAGATGGAAAAATCTAAAACATGCAGGATACCGGCCCTCAAGGACTGGGTTTGGACACCCCTACAGACTAATGTCAAAGCCAGACAACTGCATTCAGTATGAATGGTGGCTAACATTACAGGCCGGATGCAGGTTTTTGCTGACCACCTAATGTTAGGTTTATAGGTTAACATTACACTGGGATTGAGAGGCTCTGATGTGGTAGCTGGAGACACTAATAATATTGTTTTAATCTGTTATTTATATTATTTGCATGTGTGACTGGCAGAGTAGCTGTCATGTGTTTTGTCCCTCTGCAGTTTCCATACTCCACTCCCACAAGCTAACAGCTGAGTGGTTAATGATTCATTGGCTATTCAGCCGTTTCCTATAAAAGAGGCTTCACCAGCTGGTTAGGATAGATCTCAGTGTCTGGCATTCCACAGCCTTGTTGCACGCTGTTCTGACTGTGCTGTTGAAGGTACGTGAAAACATTTTGTCTTATCTAATTGTTATCATGTTGATCTAATACCGAGCCATCTGAAAATAGGTGCCCAACGGCTGTCAAACGTTTCTGGGTAGTGTTCCTGTGTGCTACCAAAGGTATTTTAGCATTTTGCCTTGAACAGTAGCAATGTTGAGATTTGGGTTGGTTAACTGTGATAAGTTGAATGCCCATGTTTGTACATAGGTCCTGGGTTGACATCCAACGAATGGTTGCACGTACAGCAGTGTCGAGACATAGCATCTACACAGGTAACAGAGTTGCTTTTTCTTCTTAAGATGGCCAGTGCATTCGTCCTGAGCCCTGTACGTATGTGTAAGGGAATTAACATTGTGGAATTATGAAAATATGTCAGTATTTTAATTTGAACTTTTTATGGAAATACATTTAACCTTATACCTTTTACCTTACTTCCCCCGAAGATACAGATGTACTGCTAACACTGTGCTGTAAGTGCTGTAATTAATTAAAGAATCATATTAAAATCAATCAAATATTAACATTAAATTAAATCAAATAAAAAAGATTACCTCCCAGTAAAGTGTATTTTAACTTTTGATGGTACTCCTATATTAGTGCATAAAATGGTGTAAGCTGTATTCTTCATTGCATCTAAGTGCAGCAAGCAGTTCTTCATTGCACAGAGCCAGTGGGAATATCTAAAACACCTCTAACTTATCCTTAGCAATAGCAACCTTTTCAAATACCAGAATATGATTCTATCTATTGTACTAGGAATCCGTTGTCCCTAGGAGCTTCAAACCATCACACCCTATCCTTCTGGTACACAACTCTGCAATGAGCTACACAGATCCTAAAAGTCTCATGTCTCTACGTGCGTGCGTAAGCTATATATGAGTATGTTTTAGCATTAGCAGTATATCTGTATCTACAGGGGAGTGAGGAAAAAAAAACGGTCTTCTCGTCCCGCGTCGTTGACTCTTGGATCTCCAGTATCTTCATTAGATCAGGGCCAAGATGATTAGAAACATAATATATAACAGGAACAGTATGACTAAGACAGCTGGTGTGCATATTATTGCCTCAATTAGGAGTTTGTTTTCAGATTCTGTGTAAATATGGTATCAAAATCCTGGTCCTTTCTATCTAGTTCTAACCCTAATACTTTGACAGATTATCATCCAGGTTTTAGTACATTTCTTGTTTATCTTGGTTCTATCTGAGCACCTTGAGGGTTTGGTGTATCATAGTTTGAAAGAACTATGACTTTATTGATCGGTCTCAAATCATGCACCATACGGTACTCAGGTTTACCCTGCTTGGGTACAGATTTTATGGGAGTGTTCTAATTCGAGTTAGTTGGTATCAATACCCCCGATTTCAATAGCCCCATTATAGTACCACCAATTCCGTCTGTCTGATCATGTCTTAGGGGATATTGGTGCCTATAAATAGGTACTGAATTTGGTTTCACTGGTATGGAAACAGGTGGAACATCGAGGAGGCCAACATCAGTGGAACCTGTGGACCATAATGTGTCTGGCAAGCGATCTAAGAGTGCCTGTGTGTCTGGGTGGTCTGTACTTTCTCTACCATGAATATGAGAAAGATACATCTTTTCTGGTGTCAGTGTGGTGTGTGATATGTGTGTATGTTTTCATAGATGGTGAATAGTGTAGTGTAGTGTATGTAGTTGGTAGTGCTTGTTCTGAGTGCGAGTCCAGCCACTAAATGTCCAGGCAACATTTCACCATCGGACCCAGGTTCTTTGCTTCACCTCCAACAATGACCTTTAAGGTAACATGGGGGCTGATAAATCTCCCAGGGCATTTAACACTTTCAGCAGATCTGGTAGTCCAACAGCAGCTGATACACCCTCAGGCCCCACATAAATGTCTTTTATTTCCACTATTAGATTTTGGCCAGTCTCTGTTCATTGCTCCTCAAGTCCATCCCACAGCACATCATAGTTCTTGTCTCCATACAGTTAATAGTTCATAGCAGAATTTGGGATGTCCTGCGGGTCATTATACGCATGTGTCAATGATATCCAGGGACCCCAGCGAGAAAATGTTTAATGCAGTGGAGTATGTTCAAAGTCAGGTATCTTTCCCCACCATATTTCAGCCTTAGGTTCTTCTGGGGGTTCAGTTCCAATAAGTTCGCTTTTACCCTGGATCATTTGATACATAGCTTGGTTAGTGGTTGCACAGTATTGTATGGTCCCATCCGGGAATGTCAACTGCACATACTTAGGAGTCATTAATAGGAAGATGTTGTTGGAGCAAAGTACATCTCTTCCTATCAGGTTCACTGGACATGACGATGATATCAAAAAGGAATGATCAAATCTCAAAGAGTTCCACATACATGGGACATAGACGGACAGTGGCCACTCTTCTGTATCCCCCGAGAATCCCACAACTGGTACGGTACTCTTAGAATATGGGAGTGGCATGTTAAGAGTTGAGTACCTAGCTCCTGTATCAATCATGCACATGTAGTCTCTCCCATTGACTGTTAATGAGACCATGGTTTCTGGATACAGTGAACTGCCTGCTGTCAAACCTGGGCATCCCTATGGCATCTGTCCAGTGTCTGGTGCCATGGACTCTGGTTGTGTTGTGATAGTGTCTGTGTCTGTTGTATGTTCTGTGGTGGTGGGTATGTGTCATATTGGTCCTGAGGTGGACCTCCCCTGTCGCCTACTGGTGGTGGTGAAGCTCAGTGGTTACTGGGACACTGATTAACCCAGTGTCTGAACCCTCCACACATAAAACATCTATCTTAATTTCTTGGATCACCCCTAGGACGACTACATCCACTGCCTCTACCCCACTGTTTCTGTCTCATTGGTGGACCTTGATTACTGGGTAGTGGGGGCCCTTGAAATGGTAGGTACTGAGGGTACAGTGGTGGATCTGGATATGGACCTGGTGGCTGAGCAGAGGCCAATATCGTTTGTGGCATTTGTTTTTCATTTGATTTAGTTTTCATTAACTTTATCTCTTAATTCTTTAAGTTGAGCTTTGGACAATTGGAATTGGAGAGAGGGTCACTCCTTCTCCTCACTTAATTTTTCTCTGGTTCTTGGTCTAGGTGGTGAGTGATATGTGCAGCCCACCGTGAGTACGTGGATTGGGGAGAAAGGGGAATTGTGAAAATTAAAAGAGAATTGTGTGAGGTTCTTAACAGTTATTATCATGGGATTATATCCCCTTTTCACATGTGTATGTGTATGTTGGTCTTATATTATACTAACTGTATCCTGAAATTCCTTCCATTTACCTGAAAAAGGGGCAAAAAGATGCTTTAGTTGTAATTTTACATGATTCTATGCCTTTAATCAAATCTACATTACTACTTTAACAATAACGCCTCTACTAGAAACTCTTGAATTTGACACTTCACCTCTAAGCATTATTGCTAAGTTCAACATTTTATTGTATATCACAGTTATTCACTTCTAATCAAGTGTCAAAGTTGCATGCAAATCTAAAGAAAGCAAATATTAAGAAATTATACTACTATACCCTGGTCTACATTTTAAATTCAACTTTACCAAATTTGAGTGACTAATAAAAGAAAATTAAGTCCAAAGTGCTAGTCGGTTGTAGTTTCTAAGATAAAATCTTGGGTCAAGAAGTGAAATTCTGACAATTAATGATAGAATGGGTTTAACTCCAAAGGAATATAAGTGTCAGAGCTACCAGATCTACTTCAAAACACTGCCTGCACATGACGATACACTCACTGTACAGGTTCTATCTGTGGAAAATTTATAAATCTATTGGATAAATGGATATACACCAGCATATATGTGTAATGACACACCATCATATATATATTGAAAAGATGAGCTCACCAGCCCTTTGGGCATTTGTTTTCTGATTCATCTCATTGAAGTATATATGATTTGGCACATTTAATATTTGAAGTAGATATTTTCTAAGAAATTGTAGAGCAGTGTAATCGTTTGGGCCCTTCAGTGTCTTTACACTTTCAGAACAGAATTTAGACTCAAATGTTTTTTCTTTATTTTATCTTATTTGCCTATATCTGCTTTATCAAATGTTAAGTACACTTAAATTAATCAACCTTGATTACAAATTTTACTTTTACCTCTTTCTGAAATTATTTTACTCATTCTCATTTTTTTCTCAGAAACCTCCTATATCTAACTTAGGTAACTTATAATACATATATTCGTGCTCATTGTGGCTAATAATTCATCCTTAGTGTCCCACTCTGAGTCATCAGGTCCTTCTGTCTGAGTCTGCTCGGACTCTGGTTCAAGTTTTGGTTCCGTCTTGTGTCTGTTTCATAAGTTGTACCTGGGTGAAGGAGACAGCTCAGTTTCTTGGTCTGAGTCTCTCTTCAAGTCGTTTAGGTCAGTCTTAATTTGTTCCACCGTTCTCTGGGTCAGGTCAGTACCTCAGGTACAGTGAGTTTTGTGTATCCTATTACTTAGTCTGTCCTCAGTTAGCCACACCTTCACACAGTGTGATATAGCTTCTGCTACCTTGTCGGGTCCTCGTCCCTTGGGCGATAACTAATTGAATTAAGTCACCAATTGAATCGAGTCACCTGTCGCAAGACCCAGTCACCCAACTCCAGAGGTGTGCACTTCTGTTCTCCTTCTGTGGGATAGTTTTGATCACCTGTTGAGATATACTCATCACAGTATTATTCAATTGCTTCCCATAGTCTGATATGTCACAATGCTGCAACTGTAAAGTTGTTGTTTCTGATGGTTAAGGAGTGGTTAATGGGCACGGCATCTTTCTGCCGGTCAATATCTCAAACATAGTCACGTTTGGGATTGACCACATTTTAACACTATTGGTAGTGCATCTATCCATTTTAATTTTGTGTCCACACAGATTTTAGCCAATCCTTCTTCAATAGTTCTGTTTGCTTGAGAAGGGAAGTTATATATTTGTTTGAGGTAAAAAGACTAGTATCGTCTGCAAATAGCAATGGAAAAGTAACACGATAAACAGAAGAAAAGTCATTTATATGAATAATAAACAATGACGATCCCAAAGTTGAACCTTGTGGTACACCATATTTCATGAAATTCATTGTAGATTTATAATTTTTCATACATACAAACTGTTTTCTGTCAAATAAATAATTACCAAACCATTTATAGACACTGTCCCTAAATCCATATTTGTACAACTCAAGGAGCAAAATATGATTCACAGTGTCAAAAGCTTTAGACAGATCAAAAACCCAAAACAAAACACCACTGAGAAAAAAAGCACCATTGAGAAAAAAAAACAACAAACAGCTAAAACAAAACAGAACACCAAGAAAAAACACCAAGAACAAATTCATTATTATCTAATGCCAAGTCTATTCTATCCATTAGTTCGATATGAGCCACATAAGTAGAATGATTTTTCTCAAATCCAAACTGATAATTATGTGAAATATTATATTTAGCCAAATGTTTAAAAATTCTTTTATAAACAAATGTTTCTAAAACCTTTGAAAAACCCTCACACTATCACCCTTTTTGTATGTGGGAACAACCTTGGCTACCTTTAAGTCTGTCAGTACTAAACTAGTTTTCAGACAAAAAAAAATAAATAAATAAATAAATAAATAAGTAGATACATAAATAAATAAAAGTGAGCGGTTCAGCACCTATCCCATCATGGCCAGTAGCAGAGGTTTTCAGTCTGCCTAGTTTTTCCTTCACTTCATTAGTATTAGGGGGAAGAATAACTAATGGATTGAAATGAACCCTTAATGTAATTTAATAGATCTAGTTTTGGGCTGTTAAAAAAAAGAAAAAAAGAAAAAAGAATTTGCTAGATGAATCAGAAAATCTTTAGGTGAAGTGTGTGATTCCTTATTTAAAAAAGTTTATATTAAAGTCCCCAAAGGTATAGCATATTTTATTTTCCCTATTTATGAGATCAAAGTACTTGATTTTGAGTTGTTAAACTTCCAGTATCAGTATTTGAAGGTCTATATATACTGCTTAAGATAATGTATTTTCCCTTATTGTTTGACAGGATTTCTATGAAAAGAGATTACATTTCAGTGTCATTAGGACTTTCTGGCTTCATCTATTCTCTGTCTCATACCACACCAATCCCAAGGAACCAGATTTACACTCGGACCATGTTTCAATTGCTTTTTCTGTCATGTTGGTTCAATTTGCCACACGTGGTCTCAGAATTGGTGAATGGCTTAATGCCTAAGTAAAAGATCCAGCCAAGAATCACTCTAGTCCTGCACTGATACCAATCCCACTTGACCACTGAGGCCACCCTCGACTGAGGGAATACTGCCAATCTTTCACTTATTTTAATTCATCGAATGTGGACCACCTTAGTCTATGATGTCCCCTTCTCCCACAGAGCACATTAAAGGTTGAACTTAATACTGCGGAATTCTCAGTCAACGCTCGTTAACCCATACACACAGTGATCAATCCATAAACATACCTTTTGACACGAAAAACCTCCCACACATTTATATGAAAAACAACAAATCTATTCCTGTGTCTTTATTATTTCTTTATCTCAACAGCTCATTCTGGAGATTTGCTAATTTTATCTCAACAGCTCATTCTGGAAATTCACTAATTTTATCTCGACCACTCATTCCGGAGATTCGCTAATTTTATCTCGACAACTCATTCTGGAGATTCGCTAATTTTATCTCGACAGCTCATTCTGGAGATTCACAAATTTTATCTCAACAGCTCATTCCGGAGATAATCTCTTACCCTAATAGTATGGAAGATAACCCTCCGAGACCATGTGCAGTCATCAGTTTTTTGTTTGTTTGTTTTTTTAAAACATGCACACACCCCCAGTGGTTACCCCTTCACAAGGGTTTTATGTCTTTTATTCAGCCAATTTCTAACTAGGACACTTATTTTCTTTCCCAAGAACACTTTGTGTTAATGCTTTATACTTTACATGTGACCATTCATTTATCAGAATAACATTTATCACAGTTTTGGTTAGTTTTATAAAATTTAGAGATCGGAGAATTACCTCTCACAGACAATTGAATTTAGAGAAGTCAATCGTAGAAATTCTGATTTACAATTCAAAAGGTTTTCTGCTCACCTTATTATTAGGCCGGCCTTAGAATTGTCTGGAGAGGGTCTCCACCAATCATCCCGGACGTGGTCCTCCGAGGAACCCAGTCTCAGAGTCGACCAATCATGTCGGGGTCACCAAATTGTTTGGATTTGTCATGTTCGTTAATTGGAATCTCCAGAGATGAGTTCAAGATGCACTTGGTCTCAGTTCAAGAATTTATTCTTGGCACATGTGAAACATAAAAAGTCAGCGCTGGTCTTTCTGTACCAAGAGCTTCGCAGAAACTCAAGTCAGAAGAGCCCCAAATTCCGGGTGTGGTTGACAGTTATCTTTTTGGGAGACTCCACCCCAAACAAATGGGTTGGACTTCGCAATGTCATCTGACTCCATCTTCTGATTGGACCTCACCTATTGGCGTGTTTTGCCAACTGTCGGTCTACGTCTTCTTGCTGGGATGTGCTACGCAAAGTGTCATGACTGTTGTTTTAAATGTGTATTTATTGGAATGTAAGGTCCTAGCTTCTGTAGCCACCACATCTTCTTCAGTGAGCAGAACTAACCCTGAATCTTATCAGTACCGGCACCCATGATTTTACTGGGAGACAACCTTCATCAGATACTGACATTTTAGAGCAGCTCAGAGCAATACTGCATTTAGTTTAGAATTATTCTTCATGTATTTAATTTGATGTGTTCTGTGTGATAATTAAGTGAAGGGTTGTGAAGACTGGTACCAAGGCTGCTTCCTGGTTTTATTTGTCATCTCTTGTCATGTTAAAGATACACTGTGGTAAAAGAAAAGAGATAAAAACATGCTTTATTGTATTTGTAATGATGATTTTGTTGTCTCTTCCTTGTCTGTATGTGTACACGTAGCACTAATTATTATGATTTTGTGCCTGCGGACAGATTGCCCCTGCTCCTTTGCTTATGTGAAATTTTATGGTAGCATTTGCCTTTCTTTGTGTTCATTTCTTTCTTTTTGGTTAGTTGCATTGTGAAGACCTCTGTCCAGTATCCTGCTTGTTTTATATAGTATTGGCTGCCCCAGTAGTTTGCTATATAAGAATAATATCTTTAAGCCATCTCTGTCACTTCTAACTTGCTGGCTGGTAACAACTCCTTTTTTTCTTGTTCCTCTTTGGCAGAGCTTTAGAGAAGCTGCTCAACGTATTAAGTGATACGGTTTCTGGTGGCAGCCACTACTCACCTGGTTTATCCCTGTTGGCACAGACTGTGCTTTTTAATGTGACAATTTGCCTAATTTTAAATTGAATTGTTTTCTCAATAAAATATTGCTATCTTTTCTACTGAATGCACATCTCTGACCATTTCATTGCCAACATATGTCGAACCTGTTTGCCTTAAGTATGTGACAGTGAAGTGAGACAAATATATCTTGGTGTTAAAGGCTCCAAGTGGTGTTGTCAAGCATCCAGTAACTGCACTGTGGCACCAAAATCTGATCCAGGTCACACGTGCTTTTAGTAATATATTCTGTTACCCTCAGTAAGGGGGCGACATGGTGGTGATAGCACTCGTGCCTCACAGCAAGAAGGTCCTGGGTTTGATTCCAACCTGCGGACCTTTCTGTGTCGAGTTTGCATGTTCTCCCTGTGTCTGTGGGGGTTTTCTCCGGGTACTCCGGCTTCCTCCCACCATCCAAAGACATGCACTAAAAGGGTAAATTGGTTAATCTAAATTGCCCCTAGGAGTGAATGTGAGAGTGATTGTTTGTCTGTATATGTCAGCCCTGTGATGAGTTGGCGAAATATCCAGGGTGTACCCCGCGTTCACCCCTATGTAGCTGGGATAGGCTCCAAGCCCTAGTGACCCTAGTGAGGATAAAGCGGGTTCAGAAAATGAATGAATGAACCCTCAGTAAGGTTGGTCTATATTAATTTTTATGCCTGCAATATTATCTTAGAACCAGTTCTTCTCTCAGAATCCTGTGGTTCCAGATGCTGCACATGAATGTAAAAGTTTTCTGTATCATCTCAAGAATTTGAAACCTAACCTATTTCACATCCTGTTCATGTACAGGTTCACAGGATGCAACAAAGCAAAAAAAAAAAAAAAAGGTGAGGGACAGAACAGAGGGACAGAACAGGCAAGAGAAGTTCAAGTATACAGCCATCCCAGGAGTATGTAGACTACTGTTGTTGCACCTTGGTTGGGATCTGTTTAGTTTAGAAGTTTTCATCCAAATTTAAACACAGAAAAATACTTAACAGAAAATGTGGTGCTATTCAGCCAATCGGTAAACTGAAAGACTGTGAAATATTACAGTTAATGTTATTGCTAGGAAAATACAAGTATTTTTTTTCTTTTTTAAAGAAAAACTTTTATTGAGATCTTTTTTCATACTGTGTCAATGTTGCTATTTGATGACAGAGATATGATAATTCAGTACAGCTTCGTATTCCTGAGATATATCTATGCTATGTTTAAAGCAGAACAACTGGGATGCAGCACTCATTAAAGGTGGGGTATGAGATCTTAGAAAAACAGTTCAAGCAAGCTACATTTTGAAAATACTCAATTCAAAAGTCCAAACCCTTTTCTTCAGACATCTCCCCGAAGCCACACCTCCAGAATACTGGCACATGCAATGCTTGTTCCCGAGGGTTCACAAGTGCTGCACAGCAACAATTCGCCTGGCTTGGGCTATGGCTTCGGCCCCGGCTCCAACACCGGCTCGGGCTCCTACCCCGGTTCCAATCCATGCATACCTCATTCAGTCTCCTCCAATACACCTGCTCTTACAAAACAGCCCCAATTCATACCTATCTGGGTAATGTTACATTTCCTAGTGATTTATGTTAGTGACAAAACAGTTTTCCGGTGAACTTTACATCCTAATATTGCTAATATAGAGGGTATGCACATGACGTCACACTAGCGGAAGTCACCGCGGTTCTGCCCACTGAGTGGCAGAAAGAGGAAGATGTGTGGTACCGCTGGCTTCAATACCGTCTAAACTTAAGAACAATATTAAATAAAAATGTGGAAGAGCTGTTGTGTGATTGATTGTATGAACAGGTTTGAAAAGCAGACGGAGCTATCGTTTTACAGGCACCGAAAGACAAAGAAAAGAGAAGTAGATGGATCCACAATTCCAGGCAACGAAACCTGGATCTGTGGATCCTGTTTCGTGTCAGATAACATTAATTTATGCTGTATTTTTGGGTAAAATCCTACCTTAAACGTTATTCTTAGTAAAGCTTTTGTTAGGATCTTATGGTTTTTGTCTTCATTTGTGTGATTCTGAACCTTGTGCTCTTCATGATTTGTAAACTAACTTAAACTGAGGCTAACCCAGTTTTTCAGATACAGGGGTACTGGAGCACAAAGCCACGATGGTGTATTAGGGCCATGTAAGAAAATAAAAACACCGGGAGGACCAGGAGGCTGTAGAAGACCGGAACGCATGGTAGTGACGTAGTTCCTGTGAGACGGCAGAACAAAACTAGGCGCGCTTTCAAATTTTTCATGCGTTGAACTTATTTGACCGCTTTGTTTTGCCAAATTAAATCCTAGTAGGATAAAAGTAGAGGAATAATGTCCTAACTTTTCACTCTGGTGTGCAGCAAAGAAGATCTGATCAGTGTTATGGAGTTTATTGACCGGTCCTACGAAGAAATTGTGATGGGAAAGCCAAACGCATCCTCTGCCAAAGCCGCGGCTAAAAGATCCAGGAACAACGAAAACTCACCTGGAACGGCTTCTCTACCTGGGAAAGACTTGGCTGACATCCTATTGTCAATCGACAACAAACTGTCCAGCCTTGACGCCCGTTTGTGCTTGTTGGGGATAACGCACAAGGAGTTCCAAGCACTGCGGGAGTCAGTGGAGTTCAGCCAGCAGCAGGTGCAGTCCTTAATGGAGGAAAACGGTTCGCTCAGGGAGACGGTGAAATCCCTAACGGAGGGAATGAGCCAGCTCTCTGAGGAGAATAAGAAAATCAAGGAGACGGTCTTGGATCTTCAGGTGTTCGCAGGAATACCAGAAGAGAAAGAAGACCCAGAAGCAACGGTAAAGAACTTCATCAAGATCCATCTGAAGCTACCAGAGGAAATGGTGGATAACATCAGCTTCCACCGCGTCCACTGCTTAGGAGGGAAAAGAGCCGACACCCTAACCCTAACGTCCAGGCCGATTGTGGCGAAGTTCAACAGCTTCAAACAGAAAGAACATGTGAAGTCCCAGGGCCGAGAGCTGAGAGCTGAGAGGGAAGGACTTCAATGTCAACAATCAGTTCCCAAAGGAGATCCTGGACCGACGTCGTGTTCTTTTTCTGATTCGCTGTAAGTTCATACAGGATGGATCCCACGCTGTGGTCACTGTTGACAAACTATTTGTCAATGGCCAGTTGTACTGGGATCAGAAAATCACGCCGTGGCTCTATTAAATCTTCCACCAAGTGATGTAAACGTCTATTCCCACATACAAACAAGTTTAAAGACAATAAGGTACTGAACTAACATTAATGCCAATTGTAAATTAATGACATGTCACTAATTCACTGTCTGTTTC
>JAPQRP010026689.1:0-15273 GCA_037367295.1 Apogon hyalosoma | reverse complement strand
ACAAACACATTTCTCAAGTCAAAAACTAAAGAAATGATCCCTGAAAGTATAGTCTTGGTTCGGTTCAGGTGTTTCTGAAGGACTTATATCTGCAGACGAGGACTTTTACTCCTGGTGGATCAGTGTTTGTTGAGAAATAGACTTAAATTTATAAAAATCCTAATTATTTTTCCTTTTGTGCTGTTGGAGACTGTTCCACGTATTAGTAAAGTTTGTTCTGCAAAATTACAGGAATAAATATTTACGTATCATAAACTGGTTATCCAATAGACTTCATGTTTTTCCACTGATTGTTAGTGATTTCTTTCTGCATCACCATGAGTTAAACATCTCATCAAAAGATTTTGATGGATTGAACTTGGGCTCCTGCCTTTTATTTTTTGATCTTTAACAAATTTTGCATTCTTTGATTAAATGAAGTCTTCATTTTTCTATATTTTGACACTCTAAAACAACTCAAAGCAGCTGAATGATCATTTTTTTCTTTTGAATTACTTTCTTTTTTGTTTCTTTCACCTCAAATTCGTGCAAAACACCCTATTTCTACAATCAAAAAAGGGGAAACTCATCTTTAATTTTCTCAAATGGAATATAAAATCAGGATGTTGTGTTCACTGTCGTCACCTTGGGCTTTTTTCTCCTCATACTTGGTATTGCAGTTACATTTGAACTTTTCTTGACTGAACCACTTCTTCTCCATCTATGTTTAACAGATGATCTGCTTCATGAAAAACTGAAAACTGCTGCAGGGAAAACCCACAAACCTGACCAGTGCATCAGTTTTTATCAGTTTTAAGTCATTTTTTATTCTCATCCTAGACATGTATCATAGATATTTATTCTTTCCTTTAAGGTGTAGGATCGGCTGCAACCAGGGGGATTTATGGGTTTTACCAGGGAAGTACAATCAGCTGATGCCTGTGTTTTGTTTTGGGTTTTTTTTTGTTTGTTCGTTGCTAAAATGTTAGCACACTAAACTTCATTTACAGTGTGTAAGATCAGATCCTCTTTCTATCCAGTCTTTTCTTTTAAAGTAATCAGGGAAAAACCCATCAAAAACAGTCTAAATCAGCCCAATATGATCTCCAGTAAAATAATAACAGTGAAAAAAGTAAAATTACATTTTACGTGTACATTACATTTAAAAAAAAAAGTGAATAACATGAACAACCATGAATGACCTCAAATTTAATTGAAAAACAAGTGCAATTTTAACAATATTCGGCCTCAGTTTATCATTTACACATGTGCATTATAACTTACAGATCACAGTGGATCTACAAATACACAAAACATTTAATAACAGGCAGAATATTGGTAAATTTGCTCTTACTTCTCTTAAGACATTTCAGGTTGTTTACGTTTGTTCAGGGGATTTTTACATTACATTTCCATGTAATTTTAGATTTTTTTTTGACACTAAAACAAAGTGAAAACATTTGGAATAGTCATTGTTTATAGGTTGTTGTGATCGTATTTTACTGATCTGATCCAGTTTAGATCATATTGGTCTGTATGTGGCCCCTGAACTAAAGTGATCTGGACATCCTTTATTGTTAATATCGTCAGTGAAATTTTTGTATTTTACAAATTAATCCCACGGGCCGGACTGAACCCTTTGGCGGGCTGGTTTTGGCCCATGAGCCTTATGTTTAACACCCCTGGTGTAAATGTTATGTCCTGTCCACACTAACACTGATATGTCGTACACTGATTTATTCACCTGGAGTTGATGTTTCAGGTGCAGCTTCATCCCACAAACCAATAATAGACATGACTAAAACGGAGGGAGATTCCATTGTTTTCCAATCTTTCCGTTCTCTCTTAAAATTCACCTTAAATATTGTTAAATTGTACTTCCTTTATTTGATTTGACTGTCAGGTTATGGGCATTTTAACAAAGTTCTGTTTTGGAGCTAAAATTGGAGCCACACACCAGATATTAATCACAGTGATTCACAATAATCTGTATTATCTCAACCTCTACATACGCCTACAGATGTTAAAAGAGGTATTTAGGTTTGGGGTTTTCAGTGCATATTGTGTTAAGGTCTATTCTGTGGCCATAGATCTGTGATTAAAACAGCCACAAAATATTATGAAGTCTAAGTCGACAACATTTCCTCAAGTGTTCTTTTTCATTTTTTCCTTGTGTTTTTCTTATATAAAGACAGTGACTGAGTGCGAAATTCACTTAAAGGGCTCATATTTCTCTAACTCCACTTTTCTGAGTCTGTGGTTCATTTATTTGTGTATTTGGACCCTAATAGTTCATACAGTTTGAATTTGAATCCTCCAGGTGCTCCAAAGCTATCTTTAGATTCATTCCAGCAAAAATCCAGTGGATTTCTACAACCTGTTTGAATTCCTGTTTAATTTGTTATGTTTACAACTAGTTACATCACGGCATTTGCCGGTCATATAAGGTCCAGACTTCAGACCAACATTTCTCCTGTTCGACAATTGTTTGTCAGCAGCAGCGGTTGGAGTAAAAACTGAAAATATGTCCGAACTTTGAGCCGATTTCCTAAAATGTTCAGTTGTTGGTTGAACTGGACAGAGCAGCACAGCCAATAACCTGGAAAAGGGTGGGGTCATGTGCATTTAAAGGGCCAGCGCTCCAAAGCACCTTTCTGGTGTCATTACTCAGAAATAGGGTAGAAGATGGAGCTGTGGAGTTGAATGAATGAAGAATTCAGAGCCAAGCAGAGCATTTAGAGTTTATGGAGAGCACAAGGAAATGTGGGAAAATGAAGAATTCCTTTTAAAAAAGCAAAATATCACTCCTTTAAACTCACTCGTCTTTTAAAAAGCAACTGAAAACCCTCTTGTTTAGACAGGCTTTTATTTAGGTGTAGGTTCGATGACCATTTGCTTTTATGTTTTTATGTCTGTGTATGTAGCTGTTTTTTTTTTTTTTGCCAATGTATTTTACTTCTGATTTTACTGTAAAACACTTTGTGAATTCTCTCTGTGATAAGTGCTACGTAAATAAACTTTATTATTATTATTATTCTTACCTAAAGTCTGGGTAACCTTCCACTAAAACCTGCAGATGCTCCTTTATGTCTGTGGTGTTTTTCTGTCCGATAATGTCACACAGGTCGTCTCCTAGAGGATACAGCCACTCATGAGTCGACTTCTGCAAGAAAACACCAAAACAGACATAATGCACTTCACAGTAGTCTCTTATTAAATGCTTTATCATCAGTCTGTATGATTTTTCAACTTGATCTGTTGCTAAATTAGTGACACACTCTCACGTGCAGATCAAAAGCTCATACAGCCTGTTTTGTGGTCTGTGAATATAATTTTCCTTATTCATGCTGCTCATGTTGATGTTTTATTTTTACCATGATCTTAAATAGATCCTGGAGGTAATTCCACTGCATACGGATCTTGTTCGCCGCCTTCTCGTGCTTCCTGTTCTTGCATGAGTAGCTGCTTTTCATCAGCTGGCCGATGTATTCCTTCACCACGTGGTAGTGCAATCGACTCGCAAACTCCTGTTGCCGGGAAACAAACATACACAAAAAAAGACTGAAGAGGCCGAATAACAGGAAAAGGGGAAATGAAAATGAACCCGGTAGGTGTTTTGTTTTTATTCATCCATCACACGACCAGCAGCCTTCAGATCACCTGAGCATCACCTCTATTTCCACCTATTCATCCATCTCTGCTTCCAGGATTTCTCTCGCTTTTGGATTTTCAGCAGTTACAGCATCCGGCAGAAAACAATAGAGTCTAATTTCATTGCCTGGAAAGGGTCTAAAGGGGTCGTCAAAAAGTAAACAGGGATTTCCTCCTGTATTGAATTGCACAAGCTTAAGTTCAAACATAGCGTAGTCTGAGTCATGTCTGACTTCCTGAAATAGAGCCGAATTAATTACAATTTTACACCTTGACCTTTGTAAATTAGCAGTCCTCTGTAAAAAGTAGGTTAACTCAGACGATGATGATACAACTGCTTGAATAACAGCATCTCACCCATGAATGTAGTCGCAGTATCGTGATAAAATAACTGAATAACCAGGGAAAAAAGGCAGAGAAACACTATAATCCAGAATCATGTGAATCTCCTAATGCATAAATGTCTGAAGTGGGTCAGACCAGTAAAATAATACCTGAAAAAAGCAAAATATTATCAAGAAAATGTTTCCGTCTACAGAGTATCCCTTGAAAATGTGATTAACATGAACAACCTCGAACAACCTGACATTTTTAAAGAAAAATAAGAGCAATTTTAACAATATTATACCTCACCTTATCAATTATAAATGTGCATCACAGATGGGATCTACACAGGGACACAACATTTGGTAACAAGCAGAATATTGTACACTGACATTATATTTTGGAGATTGGAATTTGGAGCTAAAATGAGAATAATTTCAACAATATTAAGTCTCATCTTATTATTAACACAATTTACAGAGGCTCTACAAAAGCACAAAACATTTAGTAACACACAGAATATTGGTAAAATTACACTTAATTTTCTTTGGACATTTGTTCAGATTTTTCACAATTTACTGTTAAAGAATAGTTTGTTGATGTGATTATATTCAAAATGTAACCTTATTTATTTCACATTCAACCAAAATTAATATTTGCGGTCATTATGCTGTTATTTTACTTGAGATCACATTGGTCTGTATGTGGAACCTGAACTAAAACCAGTTCCACATCCTTGACTGTTAATATCTCCTGTGTAATTTTTGCACTTTGCATATTCATCCCGCGGACCGGGTTGTAGCCTTTGGTGGACCGGTTTTTGGTCCACGGGCCTCATGTTTGACACCCTTGACCAGATGTGGGTAATCCCAGCTCCAAAGAGTAAAGATCCTGCCGTGTATTGGCTCTACCTGTTCACTAAACACAGGTGGTTCCACTAATTATCCCTTCGTCTACCTGGGTGGGCTGGGTCAGTGAGTGGTTGGAACGAACATGTGGGTGGGACTTGTACTCTCTGGAGCAGAGCTACCCACCTCTCTTGAATCCTTCCAGAGAGTCCTACCCACATATTTGTTCCAACCATTCACTGAACCAGCCCACTTTGATGAGCACAACTCCTCATCCAGGTAAATGGGATATGAATGAATGAATGAATGAATGTATTTTCATTATTGTGTCCTACATAAGAATATGCCCAGCCCTTACATGGGCTCATAAGACACCAAAAATAGAAACCAAATACCAAATACCAGACAACAGGCACAACAGATATAAACAACACAATGTACTGACCTATTTAAACACACACCTCTGCCACTGTTTTCCAGGCTTTACAAACAAATAATGCTAATTTATATACATTTGAGCTAAATAACCATTTCATGTTGTCATCATCAGTGCTCCAGAACATATCAGTGCTCCAGATAAACATCTCATTAAACAAAGAGGCTCTCAGTTCATCATATAGAGGACGATACAAAAGGAAATGGGGTTGGGGTATTTAGTGGAATCACTTGTGTTAAATGAACAGGTGGAACCAGGACTTTTACTGCACCTCTGCCCTTGACCTACTGGAATGAATGAATCCATCCATCCATCCATCCATGTCAAATTAACAGCTGGTTGTCAAGGCTCATGTCTTGTTTACATCCCATAATGATCACATGACTGAATCAGAGGTCAGTGCTTCATCGTCATTTTTTTTTTTCCCGTTTAACTTTCCAGCACAACTCTGGAGTTTCTAAACAGGGCTAACTAAGGTCAATGTTTCCAAAACTCCCAGAGCTTCAAATGTAGTGTGGAATAATGTGGACGCTAAAAAAAACATGTCAAAAGTTCCATTCTGGATCTCTGGAATATTGACAAAACTGCAGAAGTGACAAAATGTCTTCTTGAGGCTCCAAGAGTGACTCCATCTACATAGAGCAGGGGTGGGCAACCTGTGGCTCTGGGGCCACATTTGGGTCTTGGGCCTTTTTCAAGTGGCTTCGTCAAAAAACAAATTCAAAGGGACAGTTTATGAGAATTTGGACTCCGTATCTTCGTTTCACTAACTCATCAGTGACTTCTATGCTTTCAAACCTCATCAGTGACTGAACATCTTTGGTACCTGTTCACAGTAAGATCACCACTGGTCTCACCTGTCACTGCTTGAGTGTCTGATCTTTGTTTTATCCTCACTATAAGTCTACACTGTGTCCTATTTGCCTTATCTTGGATTAGTCTACTTTTTTCTTACTCTGTTTACTCTTCCAACAGCCTCATACTTTTATTTTCTTCTAGACCAGCTGTTGTGCTGAGCCATTTGTTGTTGTAAAAATGTAATAAAGATTATTTAAAAAAAAAACAAAAACATGGAAATGAATAAGTCAAATTTTACCTTTTTTTTGTATACACGTTATTGTCGCAACTATAAAGTAATTCTAATATTATGTGGTTGAAGTAAAAATGTAGATTATACTCCAAATTAATCAAAAAATAGAAGTAGTAGTAGTAAAAGTAGACTACTGTATTAATCTGTATTCTCCAGTGCAAAAAAAAGCCCTTACATACCAGTCAGTTTTTGCTGCACAACAAAATAATGACAAATTTCACCATTTCTTTAGTGCAGTTCTGTAATTTTTTTGTAGTTCCGTCAATGTACCAACATTTTGATTTATCCTCAACATTTTCCGCCCCAACTCATCCAAAAACAGTCACTTTGAGGTAAAATGTATAAGGGTATGTTTTGGCTGCAGACAGATTTTTGTTTTCTGTTTCTGTCCTCTTTAGACGGTAAAGGTTTCCCACCCACATGTTAAAATATCTGACTTTGTAGTGGAAATAAACATGTTTACAGCCTAGTATGAGGAATGGTTTGGGTGTCTTTGGTGCATTTCCCTCCATGATAAATGCTCTGATAGAGGAAAAGGAGCATCTGCGAAAACATTACTCATACAGGGAACCGAAGACTCCCTGCACTTCCTGTTCTGCAAATTATATAAAATAAGCTTACATCGCGTGAACCTCAAGGCAGTCATTAGTCAAGAAAAACAGATGGCGCCGTAATTGGCAAAAGAGCCAAGCAGATCTGTAACCTCATTATACTCCTAATCTAACGCAAACACAACAGCGGACATGTTTGCACAGTCCTAAATGAAACAGAAACAATATATTTGCAAACCATGGGGAGCAGACATATTGTCATCTAATCCAGATACATGTACGGGTGGTGAATATTTATATATCTCACCCGTTTAGATTGTATTAAGTCCAAACGAAGAACAAATGAAGGGAGTTCCGGCTGATTTTGACATCTGAGTCTGTCTGAATGGGTTTTGATTGACAGCTAGTGTTAGTTTAGCTGCCTAGTTGGACATATAGAACTCTTCTTTATTGAATAAAACTTATTTTTCTCCCTGACAGGCAGCTCTATTGTGTTTAAGGAGTTACACTAACAATACTGTCAGATGATTCTGTCTGTAAGTTTACCAGTACTAACAATAACGAGTGTAATTTAGCGGCTTTAGCTGATGTTAGCATTAGTATTGAGTTGGTCTGTTAGCTAGCCTCTGTTAGCCGTCCTAACGCTGACACTGATCTACAATTTTTTATTTATTTTTTTTTTTAGAAATTATCTGCTTCAGAGATTAAATGTGATAACTGTTTTTTTTGTCTTTGTGTGTGCCATTATTATTATTACTTTTATTTATTTTTTATAATTATTTTTATTTTATTTTTCCCTTACACAGTTTTATTTGTGTGTGTGTGTGTGTGTGCACAGTGAGGTTAGTTTGCATTTTGTTGTGCAATTACTGTAGTATGTGTTGATGTGTTATGTATGTTTGTCTATTGGAAATCAATGAAAAGAAAAAGAAAAAAAAAGGGCAAAATGTTACGTATTTTAATAAGATCAACTGGAAAACGAATGACAAAAGTGCTGGTTTGCTGATGTTTTCAAGGTATATGATTAAGTGTTATTAAACATATATATATATTGGTTTATGTACATTTATCCAATAGATTTATAAATGTTCCACTGATAGAACCTGTACAGTGAATGTATCGTCATGTGCAGACAGTGTTTTGAAGTCGATCTGGTAGTTCTGAGACGAATATTCCTTTTCAGTTAAACCCATTCTCTGGTTAATTCTCAAATTTCACATTTTGACCCATGACTGTATCTAGGAAACTTCAGCCAACCAGAGCTTTTGACTTGATTTTTCTTTATCAGTGACTCGCACGTGGTAAAATGTCTTTACTTTTATTCTGGAAATTAATGTGTAATTAATGTCTTTATACATTCCACCACTTTGACATTACTGTTTTCAAACACATTTGCATTAAGCAAAAAAACAAAAAAAAAAGCCAATAGAACAAGTGAAAATGATCTTGGTAAGATTTCTTTAAATCAGATTTTCCAGATCTATTGTCTAAAAATCAGTTCTTATATCTCACTGAAAAGTTCCTCTTTAGCTGATTCTGTCTTATTTTATATTTGGACTAGAAATGAGAAACATACACTTGGTAAGATTTAGATTTTTTCCAGGGTCTTTCATATTGCCAAGGGGGGACCAATCAACCAATCATCCTTATCTGTATCGTCTGTGGAGTCACGGACGTATCGCTGTGTGATTCAGGTGTAATTTTCAGATGAATGGTGAATTGTTATTTGAATAAACATGTGAACCATGGAAAATCCTAATAAAAAGAGAATTAAAAAAAAAGAAAAGGGGATTTAAAAAAATGACTTGTCTAGCCACTGATTGCAATACACGGGTCACAACCTTCACCTCTGTATTGCCATTTAATAAGCAAAAAAATTAAAAAAAAATCATGCCATCTCAACTGCAGAGCACAAACAAATAGTCGACGCTATGGAGTTTTCATCCACTGTTTATATACACGATATAACTTCCAAACACTGTGGATTTTATGTTTTTCAAATACTGCTCAACTTTTTTTGCAAACTGGGACCTAAACCTAAAAACACATAAGAGCAGCGCCAACATTTTCTCATTGCTGGTTGCTCGGGCGTTGTGGGATTTGTCCACTCAGGATGTCCTCCATCTTTATCAGATTTCATCCACACACTGGCACAAAACCAGCCATCATTAAGAGGCGGACAGTCTTTTCCTGTGACTCAGTGTGCTTTGGCTGCTAAATATAATAAAGTGAAAGCTGGAATGCCCCCTGATGGATGACCTTTCCTCACCTGGACGTTCGGAGGTCGCATTAAAGCGCAGTGCTGGGAAAGCAGCTCTGTCCGATCGTAAAGCTTGTCAAAGTCGTCCTCACTAGTCAGCCACTTCCTCGTCATCATTCTCCTCAGGTAGAGCTGGAAAACACAGGCTCAAAGTGAAAAACACACACCATTTCAACACAACATGCCCTACAGCAGGTTAATGCTTTATCCTGCACAGATTTGAGGGAGTTCCTGAATAAAGTTAAACTTTAAACGTTAAATACATACTGTACAAAACAACACTGAACCCGTTTATGTGACCATTTACAAAGATCAAGATTTTACAAGAGGAGGCTCTTAGTTTAATAAATACCTGTATTTCAGATCCATATGATGGGATAGTCAATTAAAGATGAGATAAGATAAGATAAGATAAGACTTTTCTTATCCCACTGTGGGGAAATTTCAGCTAATAGCAGCAAAATACAACAAAGTGCAGAGAAAAAGACAGATAGAAAAATCACGTGTGAAAAATAAAATATGAAGAGAAAAATAAGAAATTTGGTATTTCTATAAATATTTCTATAAATATTATTATTATAACCTTTATTTAACCCGGAAAAAAAGCTCATTTCCATTAAAAATCTCTTTTTCAAGGGTGTCCTGGCCAAGATAGCAGTAGCAGTAAAACACAATCAAAGTCACTTCTAAAACCATACATAAATCACTAAAATAAGAACAAATATGTAAAACACCACTATTATTTTAAAAGGTACAAAAAGTATAACAACAATGTTCCTTAAAAGCATCTCAAAGCAGAACCCGATTCAGTTAGAAAAACAAATACATCCAGACTGAACCTTTTCCCATTCATTTAGAATGACTTTGAAATATAGACTTAGAATTAAATATTATTTACATATTTACAGTATCTGTGCTTACATTCGATATAGATCGACTCCTCAGTTTCTGTGACGTCTTTATAATCACAGTATAACTTTATATAACTATCAGCAGAACTTGGCGTATGGTTAATATTCGGCTTCTTAACTGAAAATAAAAGCTCAAAAATAATAACTGCACCTAGAATCAGATATGTTCTAGTCCAACACGGAGTTCCACTTTAATAATTGGGTTTTACGTCCAGTTTTTAACAAATGAAGGTTAATGCTACTGATCTTTTCTGGATGTCTGCCAACGTACTGTAAAAAACAACACTGAGCCCGTTTACATGACCGTAAAAATCAGATCTATGAGAACTCGGATTAAACCAACACCTGGAAATCCGATAATGGACTGAAATGTATGAACAAGGCTTTTTCGATTCTTGCATTTCTGAAGTTCACGTAAACACGTCACATCTGATTATTACAATTATCGGATTACTCCCGTTATCAGATTTTTATAGTCGTGTAAACAGGCTCACTGACACATGGAGAAAATGTGGATTATGTGTTTTCATTTCATGTTTAATGACTGTATAGCCTCTCAAACACATTTCTGATTTGTTTCTAATAAGATACTTTTGGTTACAGTTCTATAAATGAGCACTGTGATGTTGTTGTAAAACCTCAGAACCATTTCACTGACGTCAGCGGGTCAACATGACCTTATTGTAACCACTCTGACCAGGATCATCTGGAAGAAAATACCACACTCGTATGACGGTGTTGTGGAATTCACCTCACACATGCTACTAAACCCAATTCTCCTCCTCGAAGCCGCTTTCGAGGATACATTTAAGTGAAGTGCCCCTTTTTCAATTCCACTTTTACAAACCAAAACCAGGAAATGTCTGTGTGACAGAAAGTAAATTAGTAATAAAAGGAAATCGGCGTTGACCTAAAGAAACCCGACGTCTTCCAGTACCTTGACATCTTCTTTGAACTGGTCCTCCAGGTCCTGAAGGAGTCTGACGTTCAGCCACTTCACCTCTTTACTGAACTCCTCCACCTGGACCGGACACGTGGCCCGGTAGTCCTCCATGTGCTGCCTACACAAACACAAAGGAACCCATGCATGAGTCTACATGGAAATAATCCACATAAATGATCATCTAAATAAATGCATCTTTTTAACCTGTTCTACAATGAAAGATCGTTTCTCTGCAGACGCTGACTTATTTATCTATTCTTATCCTTTATATTTACCGTCGTCTCGGTCTGTTTTACAGTATCTGCACTGCATTTGGTGTAAAGTGTGTAGACCATATCTCAAATCATTTGTCCCATCTGCCGTTAAGTTTTTAAATAGCCTGTGGGCGAGTTTGTTGGGAACAATGCACCTGTAAATTATGACGACTTATTTACTGTATTTATTGTATTATGTGAGATGATTTATACACTGCTGTTGCAAATCAAATTGCCCTTCGGGGACATTAAAGATTTTTCAATTCAGTTAAATTCAATTCACGGGTCGGCAACCTTTACTGTCAAAAGAGCCATTTTAGAACTGAAATAGAAAAGAAAAAACTGTCTGGAGCCAAAAGATATCCCTATATGTTTGACCTCAAAGGGGTGACTGTTTAGCATTAGTTTGTACAGAATATGTCAAGGATAAATCAAAGTTTCTGTGCATTAAATTTACAGAACTACAAAGAAATTACAGAACTACACTAAAGAAAACTGACATTTGTCGTTATTGTGTTTGTGCAGCTAAAATCGACTGGTATACGAAGCAAATGGAGTAAACAGATGACAGTCATAAAATAAAACAGACTGTTTTTACTACTGCTAGTGCTACTTTTTAATTCAGAATGATTTTATGGTTGCGACACTAACAAAATGTGAAAAAAAAATAAAAAAGTGTTATACATTTCCATATATTTTTGTCAAAGGCACATGGGGCCACTTGAAAGGGGCCCAAGAGCCAAATGTGGCCCCAGAGCCACAGGTTGCCCACCCCTGGTGAAGACGAACCCACTGAATGCACTGCCTGCATGTTTATGAGCTCATGTTATGACTGCTGCACTACCCACTTCCCCTCTGGAAACAAATACAGTTCTGCATGACGATAAAAAAGGCTGGATGCTGGGAATGTCTTTCACTTTCTCTGACAAAGAGGGAATGATTTTCAGTCCTGCCCTCGCTGTGGGGTGAACTGGCAGCACCGTCCTGCCAATTCAGTCTGTTAAAAAAAACAAAAAACTCCAAAATTATATGACTCATCTTTTTTTTTTTTTTTTACATTAAAATTTGATTTTTTCCAACGATATTAACTTTCCCTTTCGCTTTCCCTCTCTAGTAGACACATGATTCTAAACAACCCACTGACATCCTAAAATATATTGTTTTTAAACTTCAGTTTTTGTTTTTCAGCTGTTTTCAAATCGTGGCACTGACAGAACCTTTAAGTGTGTCCTAAATATATCAGTCAGAAGCAGAATCCTTATTGGTTGTTACAGTCACTTCATTCAAGTAGAATAAAAAGTAGCAGGAAATAATTATCATCACAACAAAAAAGAAAAAAAAACATATGTAAAGCTCCAAATATAAAACATGTACTAGACAATATATTATCAATATGATAATTAAAGAAATATACATAATAATTGTACATAGTTTATTACTGTAAAGATACACAGATGTTAACTTTACATACACAGAACTGTGTAAAAGTCCTAGTCCAACATTAGGTTTGTTGGCTGGGGCTCCATAAAGGGGGGTAAACATGACACATTCATGGGGCCCAGCATTTCTGGGGGGCTTATAGAGCAGTGGAGGGGGTCCAGTGGATACAGGTTAGAAGTAAGATCCACTGAATAATAGAGGCATGGAAGCAGGGAGTCGGACGTTGAAAGCCCCCCAGGCTGCGACAAATCGATAAGATACTGAATTTTATAAAGGGCCCACATCGTTTAGGTTTAGTAAAGTTTTAATGACCACACATATGCATTTGTCAGTCTGTTTTTAGATCCAATCTGATATATGTGAAGTATAAACACCAGGAAAAACACCTTCTATAAACCAACACTGCAGAATGGAAGTCCCCTCAGCTGGCCCCTTATGCTGCCTTCATGTGCTACGGGATTTATGGTAAACATTACTCAAGAACTCAAATTTGCCACCGGGAAACTGGGAAAAAAATCTTGATCGGCGAGTTGCTGAGATGGAAAAAACCTTTGAACTTTTCAACATGGGAGCAACGAGGGATTAATGGATGATGAATAATGGGTGATTAAGGGGTGAATGATAAACTGTGCTTTTATTAATGTTCTGTTGCTGTTAGTTGATGATTTTGCACATTTGCATACACAATTTGCAAAAAAAAAAAAAAAAAAGAGTAAAAATAACCAAACAAAATTAAAAAAAAAAAAAAAAAAAATCGAGTGGTACCAGGCACAACAAACCCCGCCCCTCACATATTTCACCCATTATGAGTAAATGGGAAGATTTTAAAAGTTTTTAAAAAAATTGACTTTGACCTACTGTTCCCAAAATGTAATGAGATCTATTCTGTGTCACTGGTGATCTATAAAGTCAATTTGGTATGAATTCAACCAATAGTTTTGCTGCTAGAGTTTTAACAAACAAACAAAGAAACAAACCGAACCAAAAACAACAGGCCTTGTCTCTCCTTTTGGGGGGTGGGTAATAAGTGGAGTTTGCATGTTCTCTGCATGGCTTCCAAAAACATGCATTAATAGGTTAACTGGTTGAAGCTAAATTGTCCATATGTGTGAATGTGAGTGATTGGTTGTTCGTCTATGTCAGTTTATACATAACCCTCTCGAGGATAAAGTTCAGAAAATGAATGAATGAATGAATGAATGAAAAAAATGCTGTAGCAGATGAATTTACACATCCAAAACTGTTTTACCCAAGTTGCAGGTCACGATAAATTGTGATTCAGCCATTTATCATTTCGCTACGACAACAAAAGCACTTGAACACAACACACTGGTAATTTCAACTCCATATGTGCAAAAGGATCATCTTCACAATAGCACCTGAAGGCAACATAAGCTCAGTAAAAAGGAGCGGTTTAATAGACTGTGGGAGCTCATCTGCAGAAAATGTGAAGCAGATCTGCAGCTCTGACACAATACGCTTACGACACGAATGCACTCCCCTGAAATGACCCACGCAAAACCACATCTGCTTCCTGTTTGTGTCGTAAGTGGCAGCAGCAGCCGGGGTGCTGCTGGAGGTTCAGGCAAACCGAGTTTCTGTTGCTGAGCCCCGATTCCCCGAAATCACGTGGGGACGAGCTCTCTCCAAAGCTGGCACGCTTGTATTATGTCTGAGAGGCAGATTCAAGTGGCATGAAACCCTCCTCCACATGTTAAAGGCACAGTCTTCACTTACAGCAGAGGGAGAGAAGATGTGCCTCTGGGCTGGGAATCTCCCAACAAAGTCTGAAATAGTTCAGACATGAATCACCCAAACAAGGGTCTTCACAGCTCTACAATTCCCAAAACATCCTCCTCTGTCTGTCTGCGTGTTTGGGTTTGTTTTTATGTCATGATCTGATCAAAGTGAAATCCGATTCTAACCAGGTTGCACTAACTTCTGCGAGTCAGTGCTGTCTTAAAAATATATTTTAAAAAAAATGTAAAAAGCACAGACTGAAAGTGCATCCCTGAACAATTTAGTTGTTGTTTTTTGAATTTTCAACAGTTTCATTAAAAATAAATAGCATCTATAAATACTATTTTCATGTAATTCCTGACACACCTTGAACACAAGAATAAGAATAATAAAACCAATGTTACATCAATTTATCAAGCAAAAATGTTTGTATTTTTGCTGATTTTGGATTTATCAATGTGACCATTTGTTACCTAATAATAATAATAATAATAACACTAAATCACAGTACTAAAGTGCTTTACCATGAATACAAAACATATAAGAATACAACAGCCTTAAAGTTGTGAAAAGTAAACAATATAAAAATAGAAAGCAATTAATGTGAGAGAAAATGTCAAAAATCTCAATAAAATCACCATAAAGCAGTTTTGTGTGGGGACTCATACATTTTAAACAGGCTTTATTGAGGCCCTTCCTAATTACAGTACAAATACAGTCGCAGAAAAAATTATGAGACCATCCAAAGTCATCAAAAACAATGATTATACAATCCAGTCCTAACTCCTGTGTGGATCATGTGACTAAAACAGACAGAACAGAAAACATGGAATGAATAAAAGCACT
>JAPQRP010026670.1:0-15274 GCA_037367295.1 Apogon hyalosoma | reverse complement strand
TACTGAGGTCAGCAGACTCACATGGACACTCCTTCACCTGCACTTTTTTCTGCTGTTCCAGTGACAGCTCCACTTGGTCTTATGTTCTGGGTCACTGTCATGTTGGAACAGCCCAGACCGTCCCATGTGCGTTCAGTCAGGGGATGGAAACTTAGGCGCACAGCTGTATCATGTCCCTGTGACCTCGAGGATAAAGTTCAGAAGATGAATACCGAATGAAAATAGCAGGTTATGATAATTGTGTCAGACATTTTTCATTTTGCTACAACAGCAAAAGCACTTGAACACAGCACACTGGTAATTTCGAATTCACAAGTGGAAAGGTCCATCTTCCCGATAGCACGTGAAGGCATCATAAGAGACGCAAAAAGTATAAAATGTGCAAACAAACGCAGAGAACATTGAGAAAACCTGTATTAACGTGTGCGTGTGTGTGTGCAGGAGGTGGAGAGACGAAACACAGAGCTGGAAGACCGGGTTCAGACGGCCGAGAAGAGGCTGGCTACCAGTCGGGAGGAGCAGGGTCAGGCGGAGGTCGAGGTCCGGCGGGTCATCGAGGTTCTGGACGTCAAAATCTGCGACCTGAACGACCTGAGACAGAACCTGGCCAAACTCATAGACAAATAACCGCAGCAGGAGTCGGGTTGCATCTCAACAGTCAGAGCTGTTTCCTCCAGAGGTGAAATGGAGGAAAAGTTACAGCAGTTTTAAGATCAGTGTTTCAAGCAGCAGGTATGAGAACCTCCTTAAAAGTGCTTTGTGCAAGTTAGACCATCTGTACCATTGAAACTGGTATGATTATCATAAACAGGTGACTGTACGGTCTCATCGGCTGCAGCCATTTCTTTTTCCATATGTCAACAGGCTTTAGCTCTTTGACCCGTGGACCTTGGTAAAATCATTTTTCCACCAGGGTTTCATGTATTATCAACCGCCTTCGCTGCTTTGAATCTGAAAGCTGTAGCTCCCTCTAGTGTTCAGTGCATGTCGGTCAAAACCTGAACTGGCGCTCTCCACAAAAGACAGAAACTGCAAGAAACTGACCCTGAAGGGGTCATTTGTTTATGATAATTATACCGAATGTCTCGAAGTTAATGGTTTAATAACGGTACACCATTCAAGCACCTTTAAGAACGGCACGAATGGCACCAAAATGGAGTCGAAGCTTCAAAAAGTTGACCTTTCAGATGAGATAGGAAGCCTGTATTGTCATTGTATTTTGAATAAAATGAAATGATGGGGTCCCTCCCACTGGTGCTTTAAAAACACACAAACAGAAACCAACATATGCAAAATAAAAACCGACACATAATCAACCAGAAAAGGACAAAGATCATGACATCAGTCCAACAAGTTCAGGTAAAATACATCTGCAATCCCATCATGCATCAGTCAGATTGAGGGAAAATATGATGGAAAATGCAAAAAATAAATAAAATACAAGAAAACATGCAAGTCCACGTCCAGGATTGCGGTGTTTTGTTGGTTTTAAATCCTCCACATTACGCCGAATAGTTCACGTAACATTCAAATGCATTCACAGATCGGTATGGAAGTGAGACAGGATACCAGCCCTCATAAGAGGATTTAATAGAACCCATTGGTCACTGTTCCTGCAGAGCTGGAGGTCTTTCCATTCAGCCGTAGCAGGCAGTAAAACTGTACTTGAGATGCTGAATACGCTTCTAAGCAGTCCCATCCATACCCCCCTAAACACCAAGATTTCAGCATAATCCCGTGTCTGTGCTTTTACGGAAATGAGAGCGGCACACCCGTGGACGTTTCAGTGTATTTTAACCCAGTTCTAGCCCGAGGTTCCCAGATAATGCGTCTATTTTGTGTAATACTACCTATAGATCTTAAATGTTAGTGGCAGTAAAACAGTAGTAAGGAATAAAAAATGTAAATGTCTGCTTTCGAAGAGCCGTTTTGGTGTCATTCAGCTGTGGAGATGCACCCATTGTCCGTCTGCTCAGGCCAAGGACACATGGAGACGACCTTCAGTTCACCATCAGCAAGTCCAACTGGTTTCACACCAGCCAGAAACGCCACACAAAACCAACAGACGGAACCACCTGCTCCCGTTGTGTCCTGCGAAGATCGCCAGCGTACGACCGTTCTTGTTTTTTTTTCCCCTCGTCTTTCCAGAGGACCGCCCGTTCTCAGCCCTTACTCTGTTACTGGTGTCCATTGATATTCAGAGTCCGGACAGGAGTCGACCGTGGCCACCAGCCAAAACGGCGCTGGTCGTTCTGTCCTCTCCATCAGTTTCTTTAAATGTCGCTGTGGCCTCACGTACACTATGTGGACAAAAGTGTTGAGACGCGTTGAATTCAGGTGTTTTGTTATTGCCCCTTCGGCCAACTTCTAATCATTTTGTTGTCTGTCTGTGTCCATTCAATGACATAATCGCATTATCTGATATCTGCACCAAATTTATACCATGGATGCATCTTGGCGTGGAGCAGAGGGATACTGAAAACAGGTGACCTTGACCTACTTTTTCCAGGTCCAGTGGCCTTGTGCAGTTATAATATCTGAGTACTTTGTCATATAAATATGGATGTAGTAAGTTTTACACAAAGTCAGTCTAATCTAAATTAGAGGGCAGTAACTTTAACAGAATCTTACACTATATTTGGTCGAGGGGGATTAAAAGTGTGCAGCACGTTATATATTTTTTAAATTATCTTTGCTTCTAAAATGCTTCAGAGATTCATTCATTCATTCTTTCTTTCTTTCTTTCTTTCTTTACGCAATTCATTTATCAGACAGGGGTAGTTGTTTGTTTACCTGCTTGACTAGTTTCAGCTACTTCCTGTAGCCTTCGTCAGAGGCGTCACATAATGTCGCTGCGACGTGTCTTACAGGCTGCTCAGGAGCACTACTAGTCAAGCAGGTAAACAAACAACTTTCTTACTTAATTTAATTTCTTGAACATTGATTTTGTTTTTTTCCATGACTATGATTTTAAATGTTCTACCTCTAAATCTCTAAAATATTTTTCATGCTTATGTTTATAAACTACATGGACAAAAATGTTGGGATGATTAAGATACAAACATCAATATTTCCTTAAAATTTAAGGGGAGATTTTTCTTAAGTGAGATGTGAAGAAAGTAGATGGTTAGTTTATTATTTACAGTCAGAGCAGGAAAAATATTTGAGAAATTTAGAGGTGGAACAGTTAAAATCCAAGTCATGGATTAAAAAGTCAGTGTTGAGCGAAATGAAGTAAAAACCATCTCTGAGGCATTTTAGAAGCAAAGATAATAATTTAACCCAAACTAACCAATGCAATCATATTTATCCCAGTATAAAACTATCTTGACATGTGTTGTTATTGTTTTGTATCCCAGACCCGTTAGAAAAGAAACCCCTGAATCCAACGTGTCCACATACTTCTGTCCATATGGTGTCGAACCCCTCACACTTTAACGTTGTTGACTTTCTTCTGGGATTACACTTGATGATGTTTGTGCCAAGTTTTCTTTTGTTTACATTTGTCATTGTTCACGAAATGATCCAGTTTTCCTTTGTGTGCTTTACTCCGTTACACGACCATGTTAATAATAACCCTAGTAAGAGGCTTAGCAGGAGCCGCAGAGCATAGATCACTATGAGAGCACTGCATGAGCTCTGCAGAATCTCAAAACCTGCCAACGAATGTGAAGCTGTGTGTGTCTGCGCAGTCGAGAGCAGCGTGCGAACTCAGACTGCTCGAGTTAAAAAGCACAACTGCAGTAGTTTTAGTGATCGGGTACTTAGATGACTCGTCCGTCAGCTTTGTATGTGAACTTCTGATGCACAATATCTATTGATCTTTGCTTCTCGCCCCCTGATGAGTTATTGATTTCTTCATATGTCAGTAATTTAGGTACAAGTAAGGTGCAGTTCTTCGCTGCTGCTGACGCAGTGACCGCCAGAAGCATAATAACATGTCAAAATGTGATTTAAAGACAACGCATTAGCATTTGCATCATTAGATTAAGCTACAGTTATACGTTTATCTTCTATCAGTTCCATTTACGCTATTCTAAGAGTTTGAAATTAGTCAAAAAGTGGTTAATGTTGCGATATTTTAGGATTTTGACAAGTTATTACTCTCTTGCAGTCCTGGCTTCAGCTGCAACATGCATCACTGAATTAGCAATAAAGTTTCTAGATGCCTGTTTATTATTAATACAGATAATTTGTAGGTTTAAGCTCCATAGAGCCTGCTCATTTTAACAGTAGTGGTTTTGAACTGTTGTGGGTTTTCTTCATATTACTCATCAGACTGCAACAGACTGGACTTTTTCAAGCGTGAGGTAAATGGAGGTGGTGGCTCCTCAGCACGAGCTCCACATTTCTGATGTTACGAACCCGTCGCTGCAGCCGTATTCCAGTGTTGCACAATAGTACAGGGTTTTTGTGCAAAAATAACACTAATTTAATCGATTATGATTAGCTTTGCAGATGCCAGATCCTTAAGTCTGAAAAGTATCAACCATGACTAAGTATCCTAGGACTAAAAACACAGATTCGTCCGTTGACACACTGGAATAAGGCTTTCTAAATTGGCAGTTAAACTAGAAGAGAACAGAGTACCAAAGATGCACCGCTCTGAAGCCGCGGCAACTGGAATAAACACACACCCTTCGTATGAACTTCACGATTAAGACTGTAAGAGTAAATTTAAGTTGGGGTTTCTTTATAAACACTTTCTGTCCAAGTCATTTGATCTTTCAGTACGACTCAGAATACCTCAGTATAGTTCGACTAGATCAGGTAGATTTCAGTGACGCTTTGAGTGATGAGAAAGCGCAGATGCATATCAGAGACGGTCAGTTCGAGGCCGGAGTTTAGTGTCAGAAGAGCAACTGAATGAGGTAAACTGGTGTCTGGATGGGATGTGACCATGTGAGATGAGTTCCTTATATTTGTAAAGAACTGTTTAACATTAAAACTCAGTCATGCAAAGTCACTGCGAGGTTTGTGTTTATTCATTCTGCATGTATACAGGGTGTCCCAAAAACATCTGACATCATTTCATCACCTAATAATTTGTTTCAAATTTGTTTGCTCAAAAAAAAGTGTCATTTTTTTATTGTTCTGCCTTCAGGAACAGACATGCCGTTTACTGCAACAGACAAAGCGTTCTGTGTATTGAAGTATACCCAAACTGTCAAATGTGAACATGCAACGTGAATGTTAGAAAATTTCATAAATAAGCGCCAACAGTAAAGCCGATTTGGACGTGGCATAAGAAGTTTCAAGAGGAAGGATGTTTGTGTCGGAAAGAAGGATCTGGACGGCCAGTTTCAGAAGAGGTGGTAAAGCAAGTTTGGGAAACATTTAGTCAGATTCCAGAGACGTCATTGCAAAGAGCAAACCTGGAAACCCGGATCCCCAAGTCAACTGTTTGGCGTGTTAAGAAAACACTTGCGACCAAAATAAATCCTATGAAGTACCATTTCTCCTGACCATGTAGGCACTCCGATACAGACATCTCAAATTACGTCAATTTTTTTGGGACACCGAATTTACAAGTAATTTGTTCAGTTTTAAGCAGCCGCCTGTTTGGTTATTGTGATTGTTCAAAATTAGTAAAATAAACTGAAATCACAGGGATGAAAACACACATCTTCCTGTTGCAGCTCAGATCAGTTTATGCTAAAGGGTAAGGGTGAACTTGTCCCATCATTACACAAGCAATAAAATGTCCAAACTAGTCTTTAAAACAATCTCCTGCAGGTGAACTCCGGGGTTAGTGGTGTACAAGGTCTTCAATGATGTGATAGGATGAGGACACTTGTGTGGGTTAGGGTTACTTTCTGTGTTGAACTAAATGACAAAATATCAAACTGACACTGTCGATCGGGTTTTTGGTTTTAAAAAAAATTGTTTACTTAAGCAAATAACTTGAACAGGATTCTTGGAAAACATGAACAGACTTGCTGAACTTCGTATCAAAAATCTTTAAAGTTAATCTGTGAATATTTGGTAAATATTGTGGGTTTATAGTAAGACCTTGATCTAGTTTCAGGGGACCAGTTACATTTTGTAGCCATCAAATACCCGTGCCCTGTCTCGGTCATGACTGCAAGTTTACAATTTTTTCCTGCCCTGAATAAAACAAGTCAAGCAAGTTGAATTTTCTGAAATTTATTTTAACACAAAGATGCACCATGTGCTGAATTCAGTCAAAATGTTTACTTCAGCTTCTTCTTGGGGCGAAGGTTGTTGGTATGTCCGCACTTCTTCTTGCGGCAGTTGACAGCACGGGGGTGCAGACGGGCATAGCACCTGCAAAACAAGACAGATTAAGACAAATATGATCAACAGAATATAAATTAGGAAATTCAACAGAACAACAGGTATCTTACATCTCTCTGGACAATTGACAATTTTTTCTTATGCCAAATTGTTAGAATTTACTTGAATATAAATAAATCTATGTTACGATCCAACTTATCGCCATCATTATTAGGCTTTTAATAATACTTAAGTTTCTTAAGTCAGTAAAATCAAGTTCACTACAGCACGATCATGTGTTTATTTGACAACAGATCTCTTAATGGTACTTAGGATTGGACTTACTTGCGGCAAATCATCTTGTCGCAGTTGTATTTCTGGGCCAGCTGCCTGAGTGAAGGCTCAATGATACCACCACGCAGACGCAGAACCAGATGCAGAGTAGATTCTAGTGGAAAATGAAAACATGTTGATCTCAAGTTCAGTTACATACAGAAAGCACATCAGAAAGTCATCCATGCCTCGGATTATTACAATATCTAGATACGTAGATGGCTAACGGTTTGAGAATGTAAGAACAGCATCATGAATGAAGATGAATAAAATGCCTTATGAAATGGAAATATTTAATCGTGTTTGATAACACTGACATGTAGGATTTCTGGAACAATCTACTTTTAAGTTAACTTACTACTTCCTAAACAATCTGATTCAGTACATCCAGCCTTCTGCTGGCTGAGTCGTTACCTTTCTGGATGTTGTAGTCTGACAGTGTACGTCCATCCTCCAGCTGTTTGCCAGCGAAGATCAGACGCTGCTGATCAGGGGGAATTCCTGGAAAAAACAAAGTTACACTTTATTTCAAGGTGAACAGTAAAGGGTTCACATACAATTAAGCAAGAAAAATATTCTCAATACTGCCCTGTCAATTAGTTTTACTGCTCCCAATAATGTATTTCACTGAAATGTGAAATTATGGAACCAATTTTACAATTACATGTGGTCTGATTTTGACAATGTATTAAAGACCTTCTTCAACCTAAGCTGAAGAAAATACTTTTGAACCTCAAAAAATTATGCTTTGTTTCCTTTATTATAGTGTGCAAATTTCAAGTCATTTAAGATTTCCCAAAAACTACCTATGGTTATATTGGTACACTATATTGATTTCCACGTAGAAAAATTAGCCAAGTTACATAACTTTTGCGGGTTAATTCCTGAACCCTAATTGTTATACTCTCAAACAACTGGCAGAGACGCTAACTATTCAAATTTTCAAACTTAAGTCTTACACCTACAAACTTAGCCTTCCTATGGTCCACAGTATACTGCCCCTAACTGACCACTTCTTTCATCGATGGGTTGTTTTCAAATATAAATTCTGTTAACTTCAATGCTCTTCTATCAAGTTTGGTAAGAGTGGATGACAGGGTGTTCGCCAAGCTCTCAGTTTGAGCTTCCGTTGCTAATAGTCTATTAAGACTCCTTCACAGATGTAGATTTCAGCTTACCTTCCTTGTCCTGGATCTTTGCCTTGACATTTTCAATAGTATCGCTGGGCTCAACCTCGAGGGTGATGGTTTTCCCCGTCAACGTCTTCACGAAGATCTGCATGTTTGCAGGCTGTCGAGAGAAAACACAGTTTAGCCCTGGCTAGCTAGTTAGCCCGCTGACCACACGGTAACTGACAGCTCACAGACATAACGGAAAATTAAGTCAAACTGACATGCTAACAATCGAACACGCATAATTAATGCTTAGAAGTCATTAAAATGAACATTAGTTCATTTGTTGCCTGTATTTACAGCCTTGTGTCAAACGCTTGTGTAGCTAATGTTAGCACCAATGACACGGTGAGGGGCCTCGCCACATGCGCACCGTTAGCGTGGACCTGTCACAATTAGCCGTTTCCTACGCTATAATACCAGCGAAATGCCTAATATATAAATACACCCGACATATGAACGTTATTGTGTGGATTTTAACACGTTTAATGGGCCAGTCTGGCTATAAAACCGAAAAGTATATTGTGGACAGAACGTGTACCCACCCGGCCGCTAGCTGAGCCTCAACGAAAAGAGACCGGAAGAAGAAGGCGCTCAAATACGTCACTTCCGTCTCTCCGTAACGTGGAAATAAAATGCTGCGTTAATATTTTTTGTATTATTAAATATAACTTTTTCTCGTTTCTTTTAACGTCGTTTAAACGTAACATATTTACTTACATTCTTTTACATATTAAAAAATAATTGTTATGGAATGGTGGTCGGCAGGGTCCAGTTTGATTCAATTAGAAAGCGCTGAACTAATGGAAACATGAAAACATTTTGTTTATTTTTAAGATTTGCAGATACTGGAAATGTTCCACTCTCAGGAATGCCTTGTTAGATTGTAATCAGGATTTATGTATGTTCCTAGAACCAACATAATTGCCTCTTGGCTGACACCTGCTGTTTTAATGAAGGAATTTAGTTTTAGTCACATTGTCATGAAGATGAGCAAAGCATTATATGAATTTCTTGTGAGTCATGTATCTTGGCCTGAGTACAAAGTGATAAATTATATTCTATAAATTGATTACCGCTGTGAAGATTTTAGTACTTCTGTGTTCAGTTTTGTATATAGTTTATACATTTATGTATTTTTGACTATTACCCTTATATGTAATTCCATTATTTCCTCAAATGCAAATAAAACCATGCAATAAGTAGCCTGAAAATTGATATTGTGAGTTAATCCAAGACGGTAAATTGTGTATAAGACTTTCAAAAAGACAACAAATCCAAGGCAACCTTCTGATAAAACTAAAAAATTAGAAGCCTTTTCAGGTGTGGTTTTTACAATGAAATTCTACAAATATTGGTCATGTTTGCATGTGTTAAAACAGAGCTGGGTTGCAACCAGCTTATGACACAAACAGCCTGAGTCACTCATGCTTTGAGTCATCAGCATAAAACTATTGGTACTGGTAAATATTTTGTTGGCTGCTTTTGGTATTCTTGTCTTTTTTCCGGATCAAAAAAACATGGAAAGTATTGGCTTCGTTGAGGAGGCTGGCTTTTGTGTGAAATGTGGTTTTTGTTCTTCCCTACTGTCAAATAAAACAGATCAGTTGAACTGTCTTGTTTGGTTATTCATTGCATTTGCTGTGGTAACTGGACACCTTGACATGCATTTGTTTCTCAGCAGGAGCAGCAACAGTATCAACATCATCAAGTTCCACAGGACGGAGGTTTCCATGGAGAGGCATTGTAGCATTTTTCACCTGCTTCTGTACAAGAGGACCGGCTCATCTGCTGCGCTACAACAAATGTGAAGAGGACACTGGTATCTGACATGGCTCAGGTGGTGAGAACACTGATACCAGCCCACACAACCTACAAAGAGCGCCTCTCTTCCAGCCACATACCATTTCTAGATAACTTTCCAAATGCTTTTTTGACCTGTTTCCAAGAGGACTTCAAGCCTTACTCTGTAAAGAAGCCAGAATGTCCTCGTGTCCCCACCCAGACCCAGGTGTGCCTCAAGGACCTAAAGCACGTCACAGAGTACCAGACAGAAGCACTGACGTCCTTCCAGCCTCCTCCGCTGCCTCACATCAACTGCATCCAAACACTGAGAAAATTTATCACCAACTTCAAGATGCAGACAGATCCTGGAGAGGCTACCTTCTGCACCACGAACCAGTTTCAACTCCAGCCGAAGCCTCTTCAGCCTCCGACCAAAGCTGTGCCACCGACATCCTCCCTCAGGAACACGCAGCCCACGGAGAAGCTTCCGGAAAGCACCCAGAGAACTTCCTACACCCCCCACCACGTCTCTACTGTCATAAGACCCACCATTAAACACCTAGGTCAGTGACTCTTATTCTTCAGTTTTCCAGTTACGTTGACAGATCCATGTTGAGCAGCAGCATCTTTTTATAACTGATGCCGGGTTTGCATTTAATTCTTAAGATATGGGGCTGGTTTCATGAAGGTATTTTAGATTATGGTTTCAAATTTGCTTAAATTAGTCTAACGCAGGGGTATCAAACATGTGGCACACGGGCCAAAATCAGCCCGCCAAAGGTTCCAACTCAGCCCGCGGGATGAATTTGCAAAGTGCAAAAATTACACTGAAGATATCAACAGTCAAGGATGTCAAACTGGTTTTACTTCAGGTTCCACATACAGACCATTATGATCTCAGAGAAAATATCACAAGGACTTATAAATAATGACTCAAAATTTTCTTCCTGGTTTTATGTGAAAATTATATTACATTACTGCCTTTAAATAATGACAACTCCATTTTTTTTGTCTGTTTTAGTGCAAAAAACCCCCCTTTAAATTTTGAAAGTATTTATATTAGGGTCTAAACACAATAATGTCCCGTCAGAGAGCGAAATTTAATTGATTGCCATTCCAACATTTATTTCAATATAAAGTAGCTCCTTGTTTTGGATAATCCCTTATGGTCCAAGTAAAGCAAAAATGAATTTAAAAGTAAAAATGTGGGTCATTTAGCAACACTAATCTGTCAAATTGTCTGTTAAATGTCCTGTCAGAGAGATTTCGAATACCGTGTTTTGACCCATTAACAAACTGTCCTTTAACAATAAGATGTGAATAACCTGAACAAATATGAATAACATGAAATGCCTGAAGAAAATCATGCTCAATTTGACCAAAATTCTGCCTGTGACTAAATGTTTTGTGCCTTTGTAGATCCGATCTGTAATGCATGTGTATAAATAATAAGTTGAGGCATAATATAATTAAAATTTCACTTATTTTTTCTTAAGATATTTCAGTTTTTGCAGGTTCAGTTGTCATTATTTATAGGCTATTATGCTATTATTTTACTGGTCCGGCCCACTTGAGACCAAATTGGGTTGTTATGTGGAACCTGACAGAAAATGAGGTTGACACCCCTGAACTATGATCAGAAAGTTGTAATGCACATGTATAAATTGTAAATTGAGGCATAATATTGTCAAAATTGCATCTATTTTTCTAAAGAAATTTTAGGTTGTTCAGGTTACAACACGGAGAAAATTTTGAAGTTGTCATTATTTGTAAGTTATGCTGTTATTGTACTGGTCTGACCCACTTAAGATCAAATTGCGCTGCCACATAAAGAGTCATTATTTTTTCCACATCACCACGCTCCTGAATTCGGTCTGTCATTCTTCAAGTTCACATCAGTAGTTTGAAGCCATGATTTTAGTTTGGAAAAGTAATTTACCAACAATGCACAGCAAATTAGTTTTACTTAAGATATCTAAGCGTTTAATGACTTTATACAGCAAATTTTAGACATGTAGATCTTTGTGAAACCGGTCTTTGGGTATATAATCCCCAAATCTGTACAAAAACCTCTCTGTAAACTGCATTTCCTGATCATGTATAATCGAAGAGAATCTCTGTAAGCATTTAATTCTCAGTTCTGTGTTAGTAAGTGTGTATTTCTCTCTAGATTATGGCTTTCCCACAATAAGAGGGGATGGGAATCCCTGCAATTTTGTCTCCCATTACAACGACATCTTTCAAGGAGCTGCAAGCCAACATACTGAGCCTGTGAAAAAGGTAACAGCAGCAGGTTTTAGTGTCAAAGAGCTGAACGCTACATGGCTGGAGTTCAAGGAATCCTTTCAGTTAAGAAACAAGAAACCAGTGTTCACCAAGAGCTAGTTTAGTAAACAAGTTCATGTCATTTCTGTCTCTTGTTGATATAATTTTTATTTCTTTAACCCGTAAAGACTCAGTGTGACTTTTATGGTAGTTCCAAAATTAATTTTTCTCTCTCCTTTAACCTTTCCTAACCGTTTATTTTAATTTTATCCTCTGAATTTTACATTTTTTCCTGGTGAAAATCAACTATTTTCCTATGTTTAACCCATAACCACCCAGTGCTACTTTTGTGTCAGTTCCCAAATGAATTTTTCTCTATTTTTAACCTTTCTTAAGTGATTTATCACCATTTACTCTAATATTATGCTCTGTATTTTGCATTTTTCAGTGAAAATCAGGTACTTTCCCATATTTAATGAAGTGATTATGTGGATGTTCATAAAAGCTCAGATTAAAGTGGAGAGTCATTGTATTCAAAACAGAGAAAACTGAACAAGAGATCAAATTTGCTGCAAAATATATCATTAAGTGAACATAATGTAAGTGTCTCCATCCACTGTCATTGGTCCAACTCCATGGGTTTCACTGGCGAATCAGTGGTGGGGAAGATGATGGTGTTTCCATGGTAACTATGGGACACTGAGGGGTCGTAGGCGCGAATTGGCAGCCATGCTTCTGTCAGTCTGCCCCTGGGCAGCTGTGGCTACATATGTAGTTTACCACCACCAGAGTGTGAATGTGTGAGTGAATTAATAATGGGTCTACTGTATGCGCTTTGAGTATGCATTAATAGAAAAGCACTATATAAATCGCTATATGAAGCACTATATAAATCTAATCCATTATTATTATTATTATTATTGTTATTATTATTATTTTATTATTATTAACTACAGAGCCTCTGAACGTCCAAATGGGTCATGCCTGATAACAATGAAAAGATGACAAACTGCATTTTACACCAATTATTTACATGTATTGATTGGATTAGTTGATCAACAGATATTAAACATTTTATTTCAGTGAATGATTTTGGTCGCTGTTGGATTTCTGGGTCTTTATGGGTTAATTTGTGCAGTGGACTCTTACTGTAATACAAATAAATCTAACATAATATAATGTAATATATCAGGGTGTACATTTAAATTTAACTCTAAATCAAAGAGGAAAAATTTGGATTATTATTTAGAGGTTACTAGGCCTTTTACTTTAATGGTCCAACACACTTGAGATCAAACTGGTCTGTGTGTGGAACCTGAACTAAAATAAATTTGACACCATTGATTGTTAATTTCTCAGTTTAAGTTCTGCATTTCACAAATTCTTCCCATGGGTCAGATTGGCCCCTTTAGCGGGCCGGTTTTGGCCCATGGGTCACATGTTTGACACCCTTTGATATACAAAATAAGCACAACTATGACTGTGACTGTTCTGATGGTGTTTTTGTTCAGCACTGCTCCATGGTGGTCATTGGCGATCAACGACAGACCGCAGAGCGAGAGACGACCCACACGGCGTCATTCACCCGACCAGCCGTCTGCAGGTTCACAGCTTTTCTGTGTCACTGCTGAAACTGTTCTCACGTGTCAGTTTACGACCAAACACGCAGAGGTCACAAGAGTTCAGCACATAGAGGCACTCACTGTGCTCTACGCCTGGAAGAAGCGTCATCGTTTTGCTTCTGCTGCTTTTGATGCAGGTCACCAGAGGAGGTAAAACAGCATCCAAACCTCAGTTTTGTGTCCAACATTCACCTCGGACATTCCTCCAAAGACTCATGGTCATCCATATCCAGAGAATCCTTCTGTCATCACAAGACAGGTGAGTATGTTGGAACATGACATGATCCAAGAAGAGTTGTAGAGACACTAAATGATAAACTATACATCAGGGGTGTCAAACTCATTTTATTTCAGGGGTCACATGCAGCCCGATTGGATCTCAAGTGAGTAAAATAATAAGCATAATAATCAATAAATAACTACTGTTTCAGTGTATAAAAAAAAGAAAGCGAAATTACATTATGAAAATGTGAATAACCTGCACAACCATGTTCAACCTGAAATTTCTTCATAAAAGTAAGTGCAATTTCACAAATATCACATCTCAGCTTATTATTAACACAACTTACAGATCACAGTGGAGCTACAAATGCACAAAACATTTAGTAACAGGCAGAATATTGTTAAAATTGCACTTATATCTCTTAAGACATGTCAGATTGTTAATATTTGTTCATCTTATTCATATTTTGTGTGAAAGGATAGTTTGTAAATGTAAAGATTTTCATTTAACTTTTATTTATTTCAACTTGAAGATATACTGAGGAAGCAGCCTCATTTACAATATAGCCGAGACAAAACACCAAACATTTGAAACATATAACGAACACATCAAACATACCAAGAAGTAAAAGTGACAAAGATGAACTGAAATCAAATGGTGATAAATCACTTAAGAAAGGTTAAATAGAGAGAAAATTCATTTGGGAGCTGTCACAGAGTAGCACTGGGCCTGTACACGTTAAACAGCATTTCCTGATAATGAATAATAGAAGAGAACCTCTGTACGTATTTATTTCTGAGTTACAGCTGAAGTTATTGTGTAGATGCAAAATCATAAACTCTACACCTCTGTGGAGGCTGTTCTGTGTTAGTCTCTCCTTCGTTTTCTTCCTGTTGCTGCTCTCTGCTCTCTTCTTTGGTCCCTGCAGTTCAATTCCCAGTTCCACTAGTCCAGTTTGTAATCTTCATGTTGATACGTCTCTGCTTCCCTGCCTGGATGATTCTGTTTGATTTATTTTTCCTAAGATCCGGTTGTTCTGGTGAGGAAGAATCCAAACTCCAGCTCTTTACCCATGGGGGACACGGATCCACAGGCCAGCACAGGGTGGATGTCAGATACAACGAACAGGATCTGTTACCCTAAAGTAAGATAAAAGAGCCGTTCCCTGCTGGTACGTTCACTGTACGTGTTATACAGCTCCAAAAGATAGGATTCAAAGCAAGACTTCAGTCTTTTATGAGCTTTTATGAACATCTACCCGATCAGTAAAATATATCTGGGTTCTTCTGTGAAACTGGTCCTAAAAACAGGACATGGGGCTAAAAATTCAAACAGATGTAGACGAATGTTATGAAGCAAGTCTGGAAGCACTTTGGGTCTGTTTGAAAAATAAATACTGACTGAGATAAAAGAGAAACTATTTTTCAGATAAAATACATGTTTATATTATTTTACATTACATTTAATCCAAAAATCTACATGTAACACGGTATATATATATATATATATATATATATATAGCGAGAGAGAGAGAGAGAGAGAGACATATAGAATATACTGTATACACTGCGTTCCAAATTATTATGCAAATGATGTTTTTGTTTGATTTTCCAAAATACTTGATGCAAATGATGATC
>JAPQRP010026616.1:0-15276 GCA_037367295.1 Apogon hyalosoma | reverse complement strand
GGCATCCAGTGGATACAGGTTAGAAATTGTGAAAACTCCATGTAAGGTCTGCCGTACAAGAGAGGCATAGAAGCAGGAGTCGGACAGTCAAAGCATGTTTTACTTTCATTTTGGGTTTCTGCCAGTTCCTCTACTTGTTGCTCAGGACTGTAAAGACAGGCTCTCATTGGCTAGCTGTTAGCCAATCAGAGTCAAGCATAGTAGCATGTTGAATGTTAATGAGAACTGGAGAAAATCGAGATGAATCCTCCAGCTGCCTTTCTACATTAGAATGGCTTGAAATTTGGTAACCAAGGTGTTTTTTTTTCCACAAAAAATGTCACAGGGTCCATGGTAAAACTTCAGACATGACCACAAAAGTAATGAAATACTTGTGGCAGGGCACCTTTACCATGAGTTTCACCTCTCATTGTCCCCCATCCCTTTTGTCTAAATACGGTTTAACAAACCCCCCCCCCAAAAAAAAAAAATATGGTGATAGATGTGCAACAATATCCCCATCTCATATTTTCTCTGTGAAAACATACAGCAATAAGAGCATTGGTGACATTCACTCACAGAGACACTGGACCATCATAATATCTAAACTGGTGGTTCAGTTCATCCCAAAGGTGGTAAATGAAGTCTGAAAATGAAAAAAATATTGTGGTCACATTCAAATAAGGCCTTATATTATATGTATTGATATTATATTAACTGAAGGAGTTCTCAGATGGTTTTGGTCATGGTTGGTTGCCAGTTAATGTTTACCAATAGAACCAATTATAACCATGGAAGGAGAAGTGTGGGTGAGACTATAAAGATAAGTGCAAATAAGATAAGTGGATAAGTGAACACAAGTGATCTAGTAAAAAAAAGAAAAAGAAAAAAGGATTTTAGGACAAATAGAGAGAAAGCACTCACTCTGTGTTTCTGCCTCTTCATGGAAGATCTCGAATTGGCAGGTTTGTGATATTGAGAGTGTAGTAAATAAGAGGACACTGGGCAGAGCATGAGTGTGAGTGCAATGAGTCAGAGGAACAAGAGACATTTAAGGACACCGTCCTGTCTGAATGTCGACAATGTCTGCTCTCACGTGTTGTGTTTAACGATCAGCAGTGGTCTCGCATCCAGTTGTGTTTTCTACAAAACAATTCCAGTAAAATGTGTCGACTGCTGGCACGGTAGCAAAAAACGGAACTATAAATAAAATGCTCGTAAAAGTTGATCTTCATTATGAATGTCAAAGGGACATCAGTGTCAAACAGCTAAAGGACGATGCATTTGTCTAATTGCAGGGATGTTACTAATGATTATTCATAGGCCTCAGAGTCCAAAGTGCTCTTGGATCATTTTAGGAGGCTGTACATTAAGTCAGATTGACAATATGACTGTCCACAAAGAGGTCATGGTGCTAACATTTTTTGTTTTTTTCTTAAGACATGCATTGTGATGTAGACTTCTCAGAGAACATGAGTTCACAGCCTACACAAAATTATGGCCTACTAAGTTACGGCGTCACAGTGGTGGGGCCATAAAAGCTCAGATGGAAAAACAATTTTTAAGCGGTCATAAATAATGTGATTTTTTGGGGATGTAATGGTGGGATAAGTGTGAGATTAGAGCAGATAATTATGATGGAATAAAGGTGCATGAAGGCACATTACAAAAGAAAAGTCAACAATATGAAAATACACACGTCGACTACATAAATAACATGCATTCATTAACATCAAATCAACTTTATCATCATGTCAGTGGAAGAACAATGATACCTCCCCTTCAGAGCAATGCATTAGTCAGCCGGTGATAACATCCACTATCACTGCCCTAAAATATGACAGTATTAACAACCATTAGTTAAGCCAAAAATAAGTCAAGCATACGTTTACATGTTAAGTTAAACCACTATAGCTTAGACTTACAGCATGTATGCAGTAGGTTGTCGCTGTGTAGATCCAGAGTCCATTTCTTGCCATTGCAGAAAGTGTCCTACTCCAGCCTAAATGACACTAATGCCACATATACTGAAATCAATCCCAGCTTCAGTTGGGACGATAAACTCATAACATTATTTATTTATTTATTGCATAGCAACATCACTCTGTTGCACTGAATTATGAACAAAGGTTAGTATCATTTTTTACATTTTGCATGATATGGAGGAAGGCACAGCTCAGCTATGAGTAATGAAAAAAAATCAGCATTTTGAAGGCAAAAATATGTGAATACTTTGGATTTAGTTTACCCACTGAGAACAGGACAAGCTGTTTGTAGAATGTGCAGTTTTAGCTATACCACAAATGTAAGTAACTACATTAGCCACTCTCACCCAATGAATACAGCAAGCACTGCTAATCCAGCCCCACCTTACCAAAAAACTGAATTAGTACATTTCTTAATGTGATTATGATGACGTACCATATGTGGTTGTGTGGGGATCTCTTGTGGTTGAATAAGTACATGTGAAAAAATTGAGGGGTGATTGAAGACAGATACTCTGCACATTTGTGTCCTGACCCAAACCAAAAGTAAGATTTGGTTAATCCACTAAGAACTGTGGAAGCACTGTCAACTCTCCTGTTCAACTCTGAGACTGGCAAGAAAATGGGTGGTAGTGATCAAAGTTAAAGATATACAGCCTGATTCAATTGTAAAGAAGCCTCCTCCTGACCCTAAAGGCATAGTATAAGCTTCCATCATTAAGTCATTTTATAGAAACAGAAACCACAGCCCAGGTAATGGAGTACAGTTACTCGAGTAGTCATTTCATTTGATTATCTATTCTAACCCTAAGCTTGACTGAGAATCTCTGAAAGGAGAATCACGATCAATTCAAGTCAAGAAACCACTGAAGATCCAGATATCTGACCGTTTTCTAGTCAATCATAGCCAGCAAACCCCAATTTTACTGTGATGAATGCAGAAATGGAAAAAACAAAGTTTACAATTCTGTGAAATAAAAAAAAAAAAAAAAGACAGAAAAAAGTAAGGAGCTGTTTCTGTAATATGGTGTTTTATTGCAGAAATGTAACGTATTATTCAGAATTATATTTTCATTAGTGTTCAGTCAGAAAAAGAACCATTGCTGTTTTGTTATTTTAGAGTGAGCTGCTTCAACCTACAGTAATTTCGTCTTAATATTATTATTCTGTCCATTTTACGACAGGCGTCATCCGGTAAGTGAATTACTGTCCCAGTGTCGGAGTGTGTTGTCCATTTTCTGTTGTTCGTCTCTCTCTCTCTCTCTGTGCTTCTCTTTTTCCCCTCCTCCTTCCATTCAACCCAACTGGTTGAGGCAGATGTCCATCTACTCAGAGCCTGGATTTGTCAGGGTTTTTCTTCTGTAAAGCAAAATGTTCCTCCCTGCTGTTTCCCTGGGTTTGTTCTCAGAGGGGTTGTTCTGTGATGTATCGCTATAGTGTTTTTATTTTTATTTTTATTTTTACATCCTGAATTTCTGAAGTCCCATTATTGTGTATAATGACTGGTACATTATAAATACAGCTGAGCTGAACAGAAGTGACAATGTTGGAGCATTGATCAACATAGTCAATTCAATCAAGTTTTTTTTTTGTTTTTTTGTTTTTTTTTATATGAAGCACCTGCAATCAGTCATATATGTTTTATCACTAGTACCCCACCCAGTACCCCAGTCCACCCTTCACCCTCCCTCTTACCCCTATGCCTTGCCCTTGGCACTACCCCTTGAAATGGAGCTGCAAGGGGTAGGGGTTGAAACATTCTCCTATGAAACAGGACAACCCTTCGCAGCTGTTACGTCATCAGCAGACATCGACGCCGCTATAAACAGATGTGAAAACTTTGTTTCTGAAAGTATTCTCCATGCCGTCAGTAGCTGTAACCATCTCTGTTCCATGGGCGTTGGTCATCTTTTTGCAGCTGTCAAGTATAAACCACAGAAATGCGATCTATAACACATTGAACAGCATTAAACGGTCGATCAAATGATTAAGTTATTTATGAAGAAAATACAAACATTTGTGCGTTGTTTTCATCACACTGCTGTACTTTTTTGCTGTGTTTACCTCCTGTTTCAAGGGCTATACAGCCCTCCGCCTCAGCCCTTCCCCTCCATCTAATCGACAATCGTGACAATACTACCCCTTCATGTGTACACACAAAACGGAGGGGTAGGGGTAAGGGGGAGGGCCAAGGGGTGAGTTGGGATTCAGCCAATAACCCCTGTCAATAATCAATTCTAAACTATTTTCAGAACTGGTGCTGTGCTGTAGTGCTCTCTGTCTATATTTTCTTATTTTCTTCTTGCTTTGCTCATTTGGGATGTTTCTGGAAGTGTTCCACTCTTATCATCGTTCCCCACTTTACTTCATAGTGATTCCCACAGACAAACTCTTCATTAAATCAACACGATTTCACAGATATCTCAGCAGCTGTTTACTAGACTTTCCCTTTTATGAAACATTAGAGAACCTTTGCCATTTACAAAACAAAATAAAATGGAGAAAATCCCTTTTACTATTTCACCTTAAGCTTAGGTTTTATGTAAAACAAATGTAAATTCCAAAGATATTTAACACCATGAGGAAGTAGAGAAACCATAAGGTGCAATTCAGACACCAAACCAAACACACAGCTGTTTCCTTCCCTCACCCACACTCTTCCAGGCAGTAAAATATTGATCTCCACACTTACTTTGTAAGACACTGGAATATCAACAACAGCACAATCTCTACGCCACAGTATGACCCTGTAACCTCTGTACAGCCTTATATATACTGTATAGTTTGAGTGCAGTTTCTCAAGGCCTGCTTTACAACCCTGTAAACACCTACACACTACACACTTTAGTGCATAAAGACACGTGCAGACTCATGTTGCCATGATACAGTGAGTTCAGACCTGATGCTGAAAGTCCTGAGAAAAGAAATTCAGCATGTAAGCGAATAACATACAATGCCAGAAGTTGAAGTTTTAGAGGTGCTGTGTATTTATTTTTATATCATCCATATCCTTGTGGATAAATGGAAAAAATAGTACAGAAACATTACACATATGCTGTATTAGTCCTGACAAAACTGCACTACAGTCGAGGCTTTTGCTTTGGTAAACACTGGGGAAGCTTTGAACACTTTTATGGCCGTCAGCACAAAAGAGCTGTTAAGGTGCTCTGTGGTGAGATGAGAGGGAGGCATTGTTGAGCTCCCACAGTAGAGGTGGGAGGGTTTATGTCGGGTGGATTCAGTTCAGGATTTACCTGCTGAATCGACATACAAAAAATCTGGCGTAAACACACATCACATGGTAAGTACCACCTGGTTAAGACTTTCCTGCTGTGCATTTAATTTCGTGCTAAATATCTTGATCACAATAGGATTTTAACTCCAGTAGAACCAGTAGCAGGAGTATTTGGATAATGAGACGGGTTATACTGTGTAGTTTTAGACAATTTCCACTACTTTTAATAAAGAAAATAAACATTTGTTTAACATTACACAGAGCTTTACATTAATAAAAGATAATTAAGACATAAGAGAAAACATTAATTAGCACTTTACACAACATTAAAACTACTTTTAGGCACACTTAATAAGTAATATTATAATATAATAAAATGTCATGAAAAATAATTAAGCAAACAGTAAAATCCTACTAGACCTATCAAAGGACTTTTGTAGCATTTTTGTTCTCAGGAGTTCTATATATTGTGGAGCTCACCTTCTCTTAACCTTAAAAGTGACCTTTGAAATTATCTTTTAAAAAGGGACAATGATTATATTTCAATATAGCATGTTTTTTTCAGGGATACCTATTTAGATACCTATTTACTTATCATCCTATTTTCTTTAGATACAAGAAAATACAGGAAATATGCGTAGGCCTGCAACCTTAAAAGACACATAAAAAGCAAAACCCAAACTAAATCAGTTCTAAAGGTTAAAGTCACGATTTAGTGTGACCTCTGATCCCATGACAAGAAGCAGTACAGTCAGACGTGTTGGATGAAACCTGGTATAAAACATCCAGAAATTAATACAATAAATCTCATATTGTCTGAATAAAAGGGTTAAAGTGTAATGTTAAGTGTAATGGGAGGTTCCGCTAAATACTACCACTTTAGATTATAGAAGTTGTTTTCCCCAAAACATTTGATTTTATGGCTGTACATACTTTACATATGTCCAGATTGGCTCTTAATACAGATATTGAGGAATGTGTTTGTGGTCCTTGGAAGTCAACTAAACCAGCAAACCTAATGTTGGCCTTGGACTTTTGCACAGTACTGGGTCACATCAAAAAATGTTTAAGGAAATAGCGACATAAGAGGAAGGGGTTTTTGAAAAAGTGAATGCATTTATAGGAAACTGGAAACTCCTTTTTCACATTCATATAAAACTAGCAGTGTGGATGGATGAGGAGAATAAATTACTCCTTTGTTCTTTTATTTTTCAGGAATAAGGCAAACAAAAAACATCATTACCAATTTAGATGGAAAACAGCAGCAGGAGCTTTACTTATTCTACTCTGTTATAACCATGTGTAACATTCCCTTTAGTGCCACCCTCTGAAAAACACCATTCAGCCAAGTGTATTTACCTCAAACCTGTTTATGGAAATGACTTCAAAAATGCTCCAAACACAGTTAATGAATTTTGTGTAAAACTAGCATGATGTGTTGTCTTTCTGTTGCATCTAGTCATTAGTGTGGCTGCGAGATTTTTGATTTGAATACATTTATTATAGTTTTGTTGTGCAGCATTAGAGAAGTGAATATTGCAGTAGTCTAACTGTGATGAGATGAGTTACCGTTTGTCTTCACAGATAAGAGATTTTTTCTTTATTGTAAAAAGATTGGACATGTTTGATGATTGGATCGATGTTCTGATCAAATTAGGGGGATTCTTCCGATAACACCAATGTTTATGAAACAGTTGGTAATGTTAGATCAGAGGGGACAATATGTTCAATCTGGATCTATGATAATAATCTCATTTTTAACTGAGTTTAACTGGTCATTGTTATCGGTAATCCACATGTACATTGATTAATTGACTTGTTCCCTCAGAGTCACTGGCAGCATATGTAAAAAATAAATAAATAAATAAAAAATTGAGAGCCCATCAACAGAATCCTGTGGAACTCCAAATTTTCCGTGGCATGGGATGAGTACCACTTTCTGCAGATACTGAGATGAATATTGAATGGAATCAGAAAAAAAAAAAATCAACCTGAACAGTTATCTACTTTTTAAGAGATTTGGATAAAATAATACATTGAATTTAACTGAAACATGCATCAACACAACAGCTTATTGTTACAAAAAGCAAATGAAAATGGGTCGAAAATGCAAAATAAAAGATTCTTATGTACTGCAATGCTTCTAAGAAAGTATTAGGCTGGTTGTCTTTTCCAGTGTTAGGACATTTGATGGGGAAGCATGTGCAATAGGAAGGGCATATGTGTAAAATCTTTTACAATATTTATTGGATGGAGTGCAAGATTGCATGTAAAGCATCTGTGGAATACTGGTACATATGTTTTTGGTGTAAATGTATCTGAGTGTTATTTAATGCAACTGTAGACTGACCAAGATTTTTCTTTCCTTAGGGAGACACTAAAGCTCAATCTAATCAATGCATTTTTTTATTTAGCATTTCCCCAACTGAGTAAAAAAAAAAAAGAAAAAAAAGAGGAAGTACCAGCATTTAGTTTTCTTAACCCATAAAGACCCAGAACTATTTTTAGTGATGACTTTCCTCTACATTTAATCATTACCATGTGATCTGTCACCATTTATTGTAATAGGCCTATTGTCCGCTGCATTTTTTCTGTGAAAATCAAGTATTTTCCTATATTTAATTTACTGACCATGTAGGTGTTAATAAAAGCTCAGAGGAATTTAAAAGTTTATTATATCTACGACCTCTATAACCTATTATAACTTGACAGAAACACTACTTTTTCAGCAAAATATATCATTAAAATATATCATTAATTCTACAAGCATCTACAACCACTGTGATTTGTCAGACTACATGGATTTTATTGATGAATCAATATTGCAGAAGTTAAAGCTGTTTCCATATCCACCACGGAGATGCATAGATGCATCCAAAAAAGATATCTGAAGCTGCTTACCTGAATTATTTGACTGTATCGGCAGGATTAGTGGTTAAAAGTTAAACATTTTGAATCAGTAGATACTGTTGGGTCTTTGAGGGTTAAAACTAAGAATAGTATTCAAAGCTGCAAAGCTTCGAGTTGAAATCTTTTTTCCCAGATTCTGGCTTTGTTAACTGCACTTGCATTTTGTTCACAGCCTACATTTTGCTGTCACTGTATCTGTTGCTTTTCCTGAATCTCTATTCCACCAAACTAGATGAAAACTAAACTGCCTCATTAAAGCTAATGGTCAAAATACCAAAAATGAGGCCCACGTTGTTGAATAAAAATGGAACATCTTTAACAAATTCTAGACTGCTGCACACCGCATCACCGGCCAGAAACACACAAATATTTCCACACACACACATCTAAATACGCAAACACACACGACTCAAGACACTCCTACTGCCCACACACTGGCACTCACGCAGACAGAGGCGCACACGTGCACACACACAAGCAGGCACATGCACAAACACACACTCCAGTCTTAACCAGCAGATCTCTGAGCTGGGAGCTTATATAAGGGAGAGTGGGAGGCTGAGAGCTATTTCAGGACCAGGAAAGATCTAAGTGTGTGTGTGTATGTGCATTTTTACTGTACCCATATGGATATGTGTGTGCTGATGTGAATGTTGGACTGTGGCGAGGACGATGAGGACTCTGATTCAGTGCGTTTCATAACGAGTCAAGTTTGAAGTGAAGTTCGGTTCAGAACCTCTGGCAGCTCAGAGAGTCTCTGTGCCTACGATGTGTTCAGTCACACCCCGGAGCTGCCCGTCCACACACAGATTAAAGGCAGAGATCCCACAGAGCTGCGTAGCCACTGGAAACTGCCTACATGTTTACTTGTAGACGCAGACATGCCAAGCGTGCCCGGATGTTGTGGCAGCGGCGTCGGCATCCTTTCTCTCCAAACCCTGATAAGAGCCTTTCCAAACTCATTGTTTAATTGCATGTCTTCTCCCAAAAAAGCCCACTGAACCTCCTGTGATTCCAAAGTTTTAAAAGGTCAGTACTTTCAACTGAGGAAGCAGTCAGCAGTAAGCAACCACAGCATGTTTACTTTGTTATCTTGGGAAACTGCCTCCTAAGACACAAGAGCTGCTGAACCTTTTTTGGTTGATTTTTGTGCCTTTTGTTGAAATAAAGTTCCAACTATAATGTACTTGGTGTCTGTCAGACTACTGGGTGTAAATCACAGACTGTATAAAAACAATAAATGTGATCACCATGATGTCACCGTCCACTTGTGCCCCATGATATTTTATTTCAGAAAAAAAGGCATTACAGTCAATATCCAAAGACAGATCATTTTCTGATGCCGTTTGCCATCATCCTTTCTTGCTTCAAAATGACCAGCTGTGCTGTGGTTTTCACCTCTTTTAACACTTTTTCTACCTAACTCTTGAAGACCAAGGTAAAATATGTTGAGGAAACAATTATTTTGCTGTTGGTGATATACAGAGATGCAGTTCACTGAGATGTTTCACATAAAACTAGATGTTACAGTATCTCACAAAAGTGAGTACACCCCTCACATTTTTGCAGTTCCCATCTGAACCAAAGATGATGTACAGGAAAGCCAAACAGTTTGCTACAGACAAGCAGACTTAGAACATGCATTACTGGAACCATGTCCTCTTATGAGACCAAAATAAACTTATTTGGTTCAGATGGTGTCAAGCCTGTGTGGCAGCATCCAGGTAGGAGTAGAAAGACAAGTGTGTCCAGTCCAGCATGGTGGTGGGGGTGTCATGGTCTGGGGCTGCATGAGTGCTGCCGGCACAGGGGAGCTACAGTTCACTGAGGGAACCATGAACGCCAACACACACTGTGACAGACTGAAGTAGAGCATGACCCCCTCCCTTCGTAAACTGGGCCACAGAGCAGTATTCCAACATGATACTGACCCCAAACACACCTCCAAGACCACCACTGCCCTGGTACAGAAGCTGAGGGTGAAGGTGATGGAGTGGCCAAGCATGTCTGCAGACCTAAACCCTGTTGAGCCTCTGTGGGACCTCCTCAAACAACAGGTGGAGGTGCACAAGGTCTCCAACATCCACCAGCTCCATGATGTGGTCATGGAGGAGTGGAGGAGGATCCAGTGGAACCTGTGAAGCTCTGGTGAACTCCAGGCCCAAGGGGGTTAAGGCACTGCTGGAAAAATAATGGTGGCCACGCAGAATAGAGACACTTTGGGCCTGATTTGGACATTTTCACTTAGGTTGTACTCACTTTTGTTGTTTAGGCATTCATGGCTGTGTGTTGAGTTATTTTGAGGGGACAGTAAATTTACACTGTTATACAAGCTGTACACTGACTACTGCACATCGGATCAAAGTGCAATTTCTTCAGTGTTGTCCCATGAAAAGATGGAATTAAATATTTACAGAAATGTGAGGGATGTACTCACTTATGTGAGATACTGTAATTTACTATTTAATATAGGAAACTATGACTTTTGCAGCTCATAAAATGAATTTTTAAGGTGATAAAATCATATGTGTAAACAGTGACACAAATCAGTCAGAATCAAAAAAACAATCTGACCACCATTCATATTTTTTCTGAAGTTAGACCCCATGGGGCAGAACAAGAGCGGCAAGACTTCACCTTCTATTAGGCCCACCTTTGTGATACTGTCACGGTTGTGGTCATCACCACCCGGGCTGCTGAAAGACAGAAATGTCCATATGTGGACAAATGGGTGGAGCTGAGGAAGAGCTAGAGGAGAGTCACCGTGCTACATCTAACACTAACTGAGACACTGGCCACTCTACCAGCAAGGGAGTGTTATGTTAGATGCCAAACCAAAGATGACGTACTGTCACAGTTACATATCGTTAGCCTCATAGCGTAATTGCCTAAGTCATATTTTTCATGTTGTAGATATCTGCATAAAATGAAGCAGCAGTGTTAGGAGAGCAAAGTTGCCAATATCTACAATGCAGATACCACAATTTGGCCAAAAGATGACTTAGGCAATTATTCTGTGAGGCTAGTGATATGTCAACTTTGTGTATCATAAAGATTACACACATTTCAGCAGAGTTAGCTGATATATATATGACAATATAATACACTATACAGCCAGTTAGAATAATCTTAAATGTTTAGTGTGTTTGATTTAGGGAGATATAGGAGGCTCTCATTCCAGAAACGAACTATAATTCGTGCCTGATATTGTATAGTCGTGCAAAAATAAGAATCACTGTGCCTCAGAATGAACCATTTATATCTACAAATAGTGTTTGTATGAGCAAGTCTACCATGTTACACTGATATCTTAATACAGTAGTGCAGAACAGACTTCGTATTGTTTTATGACGAGTTACATTCATCATTAAGGCGCATTACTGTCACCTTGTATGTCAAAGTGTGGACCAGAGTTCATATACCTTTAACTAAAAAGCCAGTGCAGACAAAAGAAACACTGGTTCCAATCAGGGCCATTTGCATTTTTTGTGACCACGACGGGGAGGGAAGAAAACAATATTCAGTTATTTGCACTCTGCAACTTAGATTTAACTAAATGTCACACACTGCAGTGTTACTGTGATAAATGGGGTTTTATGAAATACTTCTATGTAGTTATTGTATTATCTGCAACAGATCATAATCAGTGAGCTGGTTTACATACACATTAATTCTCCAGTCATTATCCGGTTGCTAGAGTTATCCGACTGTGATCACGTAAACAGTATAATCTGACCTGCTTTATCAGATAACAGCAGTAATCTGATTATGAGAAATCAGATTAACACACCTGGATTTCTCCTCAATACTCTGACGTCTTCCTGCATGTATACAGGTTAATCTGATTTATGTCTTTTTTTTTTTTCATCCACACGTGTAAAAACAATTAAAAATGGTAGAAAATGGAAGTAATATAGTCAAATGTGAGCAGAAGACAATAACAGGAAGTTTGATTCTACTGTCACCATGTATGTAAGTACTCCGAAAGAAATCTGATAATGAACTGGAGCATCTAAATCAGGGTTTTCAGTTACTGCATTTCTGAAGTGCATGTAAACGCATCAGATCTAATTATTACAATTATCTGATTATTCCCAGTTATCAGAATTTTATGGTCATGTAAACAGGCTCATTGTCAGCTCAGGTGTAATCTAAGCTCCATTTATAACATTTACCCTCTTCTTTTGATATTATATTTTCTTGGAAAGAGTGCAGTGATTTATGTTGAAAATGAAAAATGAATATTAGTTTTATCTCCTGTATCTTGTCAACCCTTTTTAATGCCACTTTAAACAAATTGAATGCCCATGTCCAACTGCAGATACAGTTTTATATATAGTTTTATGACGGTTTACCATCGACAGGCTTCAACAGGTTCTGAATAGTTCCTCCTCCAATCACTTCTGCTGAAACTTGTATTTTCCCATTTTTCTAACTTTTGCTAATATTCTCTCCACTCTTTTGCCACAGTGTGAGCATGGTCACATCAGGTTGCATTCCAAGCATCCGGTGTTGTGACTTCGTGTATCGGCCAAAAACAATAGCCAATTAAAGGGTTCCGCCTGTCAATCATCACACTATACTTCTGATCAAAATTATTGAATGTTTATATAATCAAAATTAATCGTGAATAACAATGCTTTTTTTCCATCAAGTGTATTTAATTTTTTAATGCCTCTGGACATCAAATGTAATGCTTTTTAATGCCATTTAAGGCCTTAAATCTCACAAAATCTATTTAATGACTTTTAATGACCCGCAGAAACCCTGTACATCCTATGCTGGATAGGAGTTTGCCATTTTTTTGGTTATTCCTACTCATAACCCTCTCCAACAGATGATGAATAATGAGGGACAAAGTTTGATATGATATGACAAAGTGGGATGAGTTGGTTGTACGCATACTGTATGAACCAATACTCACTTTGTAAGGACAGCTATGCACATTCAGAGTAAAGTAGGTGATCTGAGCACAGCCTTAGTGTTTCTAGAGAGAATATGAAGTGGAATAGAGCCAGGATTTATTTTGGAGCCATTTATAGCCAACTCTTGCTTCAATTTCAAGTCATGGTTGTTACCCCTCGCTGTAGACGGCAACCTGCCTCTTGATCACAGTCTGCTGGGACAGGCTCCAGCCTCTTCATGACCCGGCACTGACGAGAATGTAGAAAAAATAGATGGTTGGGCTGTTAGAAGTGAATTGCATGCACAAATGTGACTGTTTTTTTTTTTTTAATTTGACCGTAACATCATGGTTGCTTTACAGAACAAACGAGAACGAGAAGCAGGATAACAAAGCGTGTTTTTATCTGAAATCTGATTTTTTGTGCTTTGGAAGAAGGAGTATCCTCAGCTTGATGAGGGGCTGACTGCTACAGTGAAGGGTAGCCGAAGGGCTGTGCTGACATAAGCATACAGATCTAAAGTTTGTCCTTGTTAGTGTGATTTAGCCTGTCTGTGGGTTCTGGAGAGCCAGGCTGTGAAGTGTGAAGGCATGGGCTGTTCTCGTCTCCATCACTAAATCATCTGCATCAGTGTTCATGCAGCTGCATTTTCCTCAGTTACATTTTTAAGATTAATTTACTTTGCCATCTATGTAATAAAAATATCTCTTTATGTAACAACATTTTCCAAACCTGGGTTAAAGTGGAACCAACACTAACATAATGAAGAAGAGTAAAGAAAGACGACCAGCACATCATTTCCAACAAATCATCCAAATCATGGGCAGTTTCTGTAGATCTGCTGGATGTTGTGTATAAAAGAATAGCTTATGATGTGAGCGATGCTAACAAAACACCACCTCTAAGCAGAGCACCGACTCACAAAATACACTGTGCACATGAAGGACACATGAACAAGTTTATTTAATGGCCAACCATGAACCATTAAAGTTCCTGTAAAATCATATGTTTAAGGGTTCAGTGTGTGTTCTATATTGTAATGTGTAGTGGTGAAGTGGCAGAATGCTTCAGTCTCCGCTAAACTAGTTCAAAATCCCTCATCAGAACCAGTGTTTGGTTTGTCTGTTCTGGGCTGTTTTTCTCTCAAAACCTCCATCAGTAGAAGGTGGATGTCACCCAAAATAAAACACTGAGCAGAAGAAGAGGGAGTCTGTACTGAAACGCTGCAGAAACATAGTGGAGGCGACCAACTCCCTGTGCAGATGGAAACAGCTCATTCTAAAAATCACAGTAAATAGCCTATTTTTATGAAAATGGCTTGCACTATAGACCATTTCAATGTTGGTAAACAGTGATGACCTATTTTGTGGGCGGGGCCTAACTGGTGGCAGAAAGTGACAGTTGCGGGGTCAACCGTACACGGAAACCGGTGTCAGTAGCATGAAAATCAGGAGAAAAACAGAGTAATGGAAGATACAGAGGCCTTCTCCGATTATTTTAATGGTCTGTCAAAGAGAGACAAGGTTTCTGACAAAGATAAGTTGACCATTAGCAGCGGGGTGAGGTTTCCTGATCCATACCCGCTGTCGGCACAGTGGGTCACGGAGCCAACCAAATGGCTGAAGCCACAGTGGCCGGACATCTGTTTATATCTTGTTGAAAAACCCAGCGTTTACACAAAAGAAAAGCTCAAGGCAGACAAATCCCTCCATGCTTGTACTTCGCCATCATGTCCAGGATAGTGAATACTGAGATTTGTGTAATGGTTTTTGTGTGTTGAGGACCGACATACTGCCAAGTCAGCGACACGGACATAAAAAGCAATTTTACAAGACATGGGTGATCATCGACAAGTTGACCAACTACAGTGGCATGTAAAAGTATTCATACCCCTTGTGCTTTTCCACATTTTGTCACGCTATGACCACAAACATAAATATATTTAATAGGAATTTTATGTGAAAGACCAACACAAAGTGTCATACAATTGTGAAGTGGAAAGAAAACGATACATGATTTTAATATTGTTTTACAAATAAAAAACTGAAAAGTGCAGTGTCCAAAAGTATTCAGCCCCCTTTTCTCTGAGTGCAACCACTTGCCTTCAGAAGTTGCCTGATGATTGCTGAATGATTGAATGTTGACCAAATGACTAAACAGAGTCCACCTGTGTGTAATCTAATCTCAGTCCAAATCCAGCTGTTCTGTGATGGCCTCAGAGGTTTGTTCAGAGAATACTGGGGAGCAAACAGCATCATGAAGT